>JBAMIE010230933.1:0-20825 GCA_037177295.1 Kaempferia parviflora
ATGATGTATATTCATTTATAGCCTTATAGTAGACATGACAAGATAGATTCGGTCCGGCTTAGCCCGACATGAGCCCAACAGAGACCAGGTAAGGCAGTTCCGGATCCGATCAATTGGCACTGTGAGTTTTTCTAATGCTGACGGTCCTGATTCTCTCGATCTCTTATCATCCATCTCAATCGTCGATTTTATAAACCAAGCATCATGACCGTATGATCATTCGACTAAACCCGTATTTAACATCAAAGCACCCCGCCCGATATATCTAGGGTTGCGTCGAAGACGAGTGGAGAGCAGACCGAGGCGAGTAGGCGGCGGAGGGAGTGCGATTTACCATGGCGACGCAGATGAGCAAGAAACGAAAGGTTGCTTCTCCTTTTCCGATCTAGGTTTCTTCCTTTCAGCATATCATTTTGATCTACCGTTCTCATAAATCTTTTGCTTTGGTGGACTCCTTTCGCTGCCACAGTTTGTGGCCGATGGAGTTTTCTTCGCCGAGTTGAACGAGGTCCTGACGAGAGAGCTTGCGGAGGATGGCTATTCGGGGGTCGAGGTAAGGGTTACGCCCATGAGAACTGAGATCATTATTCGGGCTACTCGCACTCAGAACGTACTTGGTGAGTTTTTTTTTTTTTCCTTTTTTTGATTTTTTTTGCATTGTAATTAATACTTACTGTTTGATTGCTTGTCGAATGTCCGTTTAGGCGAGAAGGGTAGAAGAATCAGGGAGTTAACGTCGGTGGTGCAGAAAAGATTCAAATTTCCTGAAAATGGCGTTGAGCTGTATGCAGAGAAGGTGAACAATAGGGGGCTCTGTGCCATTGCTCAAGCTGAATCATTGCGCTACAAGCTTCTTGGTGGCCTTGCTGTTCGAAGGTTGGGAGTCGTTTCATTCCTCGTTTCAAATATAAGTTTGATTACTGACACCATCTCTCTGTCGTTGCATGTTTCTAATAAATCTTGATATTAGTTTATTGTTTTGTCCCAAGATATTACTTTTTCCTAGATTTTTGTTCAAACTATTCACATTATTCAACATAATTTTTTATTTATGTTGTAAGAGAATCATGATCCTACTTCTCCTCTCTGCGATTGTGATGCTTGTCATCTATAAAGCAAATTGGTTAATAAATACCAACTTTGTGTCGGAAGGTGACAATATTGAGATTGCCATTGGTGCAGTTGTGATCATGATGTCACTTGATTTCATGTTAAAGGCTCCTGGTAACATGTTTTTGCAGCATTGTTATTCAAACTTTTTGTATTCTTCATATTCAAATTATGTTTGCTTTATTGACTTGTTTATTGTCCTGTAGATTCCTACTCTAATTTCAGCATCTACATCATGCAAATTTTGTTAGTTGATTTTATTTGTGATGTCTGTCATCTATAAAGCAAATAGGTTTTCAGTGCCAACTTTGTGTCGGAAGGTGACTATATTGATATGTCCATGATGTTATGATCATGTTTTCTCTTGATATCATGCTAATAGCTCATGGTGACATGCTAATGCTCTATTACCTACCAAACTTTCTTTATTATTTTTATTTTATTTTTGCTTTCCAGTTTTTTATTATCCTGAAAAAAATTTGACTCTTTATCTAAGTTATCTTAATTTTACTTTCTAGATGTCATCTGCTGTTTGTATCAATTATTTTAGATAATTTATGCGACCTCACTTGATTATGTTGATATTATTTGTTTATTGTGTTTTATCAACTAGTATAATGCCTATTTTATATGCTTTCAAATTACTGTTGAATGATTTATTTCTATGCGTATGTACTTGTTTTGTTTTCTAAGATCTTATTTTAGTTTTAGTTTTTCCTTGGTAGTTTATGCTTTTGTTTTGGGATTTGATCTGTAGTTATATATTTGATCTGTAGTTACATTCTATGCTATGTTGTGTCAATATAAGTTGATAGGTTTTGGGTTCTTGCAGTCGTATTTTTTAATGTATTTTCTTAATATTTGATTCATGAACTAGTAAAAAGCTCTACTTTTTCCCCCTTTAAGAAAGGTAATATGGCTTCTTATATCCTTGATTCAATAAAAAATGCTGCTTATCAGCTATGGTTAGCTAGGTTCAGAGATAGAAGTTACTAGTTTATTTTTGTATTTTCTCTTTGTTCTTTGATTTTGTTATTGCTTTACTAATTATGTTACAATAGAAATGGTATCTGATCTGCATAGTATTTGTTTCAGGGCCTGTTATGGTGTGTTGAGGTTTGTCATGGAGAGTGGTGCAAAAGGATGTGAGGTACCCTTCTTTTACACTTGAAGCGATTGACAGTTCCATGAAATGGGATATTGATTTCCATTTTTGTTTCAGGTAATTGTGAGTGGAAAACTTAGGGCCCAGCGAGCTAAATCTATGAAGTTCAAAGATGGATACATGATTTCTTCTGGTCAGCCAGTCAAGGAATACATTGACTCAGCAGTGAGGCATGTTCTCCTTAGACAGGTATGTATGTGGAATCCACCATGTTGTCTATCTATTCTTCTTTCAAAGGAGAAACCAGCTTAGTCTAATTTTACTCCTTGAAATAAATCCAAACCCCAATGAGGGATGGAGAGTAGGCAAACCTTTTACATACCTCAAAGATGACATCCTTAGGTTTAGTGGGAGGTGAGTGTGGCTGCATAAAAAACAGCAGTGCTGCTTGTTTGACACCTAGTTGGGAGGGAGTGGGATGGCTTGTGTTGGACAGTTGGGTTAGGTTTCGTTGGCGTTGCTTCAATACTTGCATTGCAGGGTTTGGTAGGGAGCGGCTGAGAGCTGGAGGTGGGTTATTAGGGATATAAAGAAATAGAAAACTGGCAAGTTAATATAATCTAATATAAAAATATTATAAGATATAATATAACTGAAAAGTTAATATAAAGGTATTATAACTGATAAATTATGAGGAATGAGGTGATGTTATAATCCCTAGAATTTACATAGAGGTTATAAATACTATTATTTAAATCATAAATTATAATACAAGTCATGGCTGTCATAGATTATTTTTAGTTATAATATTGCCATATCCATATCTGAATTTAGACTCATTTTGAATAAAATCACGTGGAAGGGAAAGAGTTCGAGACGAAGGAACAAGAGTTGACATGGTCACCAAATTCTTCCACCATTGGAAGCAGGGAAACAACAAAAAAAAGATGAATAGGCGTGAGTCAGTTGGCAGACCAAGTTAATTAAGGATTCTGGAACTGTTGTGAGTGTATGCCGAAGGATTTTGGGCTAGGGTAGTATATTGCAATATCATAACTTGTTACAGCTGCCTTGTTCATTATTCTTAGAAATCTTTAGTTTCATTATTGAATGCACCACTGCTTGTCTCTACACTTGTTATGGAATGTGTTTAGCTTTCAACTTTTCTGCATCTAACGTTTTCCGTCAACGACATAGGGTGTTCTGGGAATCAAGGTCAAAATTATGTTGGATTGGGATCCCAAGGGGAAGCAAGGCCCTACCACCCCTCTTCCTGATCTCGTCACCATCCATCCAGCAAAGGATGAAGAGGAATACGTCAGGCCAGCACTGCTGGTGCCTGCAGATATTCCCGTTGCCTGATCTCAAACTCCTTTCCCGTTGCCTTTGACTCTTTAGAGATGTTCACTTCCTCATATGACTTGTAATGAGAAGGTTATCTTTGTTTTAGCCTTTATTTTGTAAGGGTTTCAGACTTATTCTAAATTAATGTTAATTGTGTTTGCTGGTCCTTTTCTTCTGTAATTTTCTTTTACTGAAAACTTGTATGGATATTTGTTGTGTTCCTCATGGGTTTAATAATGATTATAATGGAGTTTAGTGGCTAGAGGAAAGTTTGTTATTGGCTTAAGTCTCTTCTAATATCAGTGAGAAATTGATCGCCTTTGAATTACTACTTTGCCACAATAGCTTATGTGGCAAAAAGGTGAATCGTTCGCCCCTGCCGATCTGTTCCAGAGTCAATAAAGAAGAGGTAAATTATGGATGAATACTAACTATAAGTGCAAATGGTCAAGACAGAGGAGGTATATGTCCACAATAGCTTATGTTGTAATGGTGAGGTGTTTTAAATAGTTAATTAGACATTTAATAAGATTTGGATCGATTTTTATGAGATTTTTTAATTTATCTTGATGAGAAAATTTTTGTGGGACTAGTTAATCAGGATTAATTTGTTGGAAGAAAGTTAATAACACATTCTCGGTCCTAAAGCCGTCATGATAAGTTTTGTTCCACTAGTCCAGTCCAAAGCTATTGCATGGATTTATCTAAATTTACCGTTTTATCAATTTTGATCCACAAATAAGCATTTTACAAAAATCTACAAACAATTTGTCTAATAAAGAAATGCTTAATAGAAGCTCTTGAACGCCTTATTTCTTTGAGAAAATACAGGTTTTAAATTAGAACTTGAGCGATACCATCTAAATTCGACCTGAGCTAGTTCGTACTCTCAAAATTATGCAATTCTCGTTCATAATAATACAGCAAAAGCTAATAATGATGAATGAAATGGCCCTGAGCACTCGTGCATGTTGAGAAAAATATTTTTTTAGATAATTATAATTTTTTAATTTACCTTTTTATGTATAATCGTGGAACTGATAGTGTGCATTTTCTAGAGGTGGTACAATTAAGATATAAGTTGTCATATGAGATCTTGAAGTCGAAATTTGATATGTTCGAACATATACCTCTCCATATTTTTACCCATCTATGATTTACCTTCTTCATATGGTACAATTAAATCATCTTTAATCATATGTGAAACTGGCAGTGTGAAAATTGTTGGGCGGCGAATTTCAATGTTACTATAAAAAAAACTGTGGGAGAAAAGGACAAGTCGTTCTTCTGCATTTTTTTTCAAAAACAAAATAATAATAATAATAATAATAATAAAACACAATCGTCAGGGTAGAAATCCATCACTCCTGTAGCTCCAGCTGATCTCACGGTTATCTATATAAGAAGATAAATTGAGAAGTTTGTAGTTGACAGTACAGGAAAGATTTTTTTATTTTTATTTTTTTTTTACGTTGCTAAGATTCAAAACCTTATTTATAGTAGTAAACCTGTGGTACACTATCTAATTCAACTCTCCCCTCGGGAATAAAACACAGTTAAAAAAAAAAAAAATTAGCCTGTATAATATGTATGTATTTTTAATAAAGTCCCTATGGATAATATAAAAATTGGAACCGAAAATAAATGAAAAAAAAAAACGTCGCCTGAGAGATTCGAACTCTCGCGGGGAAACCCCATGTACTTAGCAGGCACACGCCTTAACCACTCGGCCAAAGCGACTGGATATTCAAACAAATATAAATCAATTTCTCAAATTATCTATAGATTTCTAATGGATCGAATATTTTCAAACATTAATTCTTTTTTTTATTTAATAAAGTTCCTATGGATAATATAAAAAATGGAACCGAAAATAAATGAAAAATAAGCGTCGCCTGAGAGATTCGAACTCTCGCGGGGAAGCCCCATGTACTTAGCAGGCACACGCCTTAACCACTCGGCCAAAGCGACTAGATGTTGTCAAATATAAATTACATATTACAATTATCTATAGATTTCTAAATGGATTTATTTTAGACATTAATTTTTTTTATTATTTATTTGTGATCCTGTCGCATGTATTTGCATACTCAGCCTTTCTTTTCCCCTTTGTATTCGACGACATCACAATATGTTTGAGTATATTATATTAGTCCACTAAACGTACTACATTTAATTCTAGCCATGACTTCTCATATTAATTGATCAAGCAAAGTCTCTCACAATAGTTTATCCCATGCGATAAAAAGGTGATTCGTTCACCTCCAGTGCCCCTACTAATTGATCTCTGGACTAACACGGAAAAAGTAAATCATGAGTGACTATTAGCCGTTAGTGCAAGTGGTCAAGACATTAGGGAGGACATGCTCGGACAAGCTGAGTTCGACTCCAAGACCTCATGTGACAACCTTCCATGTATTAACCACTGCACCGCCCCGAGAGGACCACAATAGTTTATCTCAAATTATATGAAGAGAGGTTAATCATGAATAACTACTGATCCACTAGTGTATAGAGGAGAATAAAAACTTAATTACTAGTCAAGAATTAACCCCAAACCTCGTTACAGTAACACCTATGCATTGGCAGAGCTAGAATTTGTAACCCCCCTGCACTACAAATTTTATCCAAATGGATCCCCAAGCTATTTATCCTTTTCTTATATTTGAGAATTATATATCATTGCAATTAACCAGGAAAATTAACTCATTCTTGGCTAGCCCCGAGCAACCGTACACCTGGCTCCGCCATTGACCAACAATCCATCCCGATAAGACAACATAATTCAAATGAACACATGTTGTATTCCATAAACCAATTACAAAATAGACGTTTAAATTTTCTTTCTAGTGAGTTGTTCCACATGCTAGGAATAGTTGTTCCATTCTTTACCCAATTCCTTGAAATCAAATACACAACATAAGTAGGAGTATAACTCAATTGAGATTAAACAAAGTTATACTACGCGACCACCATGCGTAAGTAGGAGTCTAATCAAATCTAACTACAGCCACAATGTACTGCACCAAAAAAAAAAAATTACATAAGTTCCGGTACAACAAGTGAAGTTTTTTTTTGCTCTAAAACTCATCCAGTGCCTTGACTGCTGGATGATTGAATCTAGTACAAGACAACAGCATCGGAGACGATCTTCGTCATATCATGTATAAACTATAAAGAGTCTCGTATGACTATGAACATGAATAATGTTTGGTTACGAGGATGAGAACTATAATTATCAGATCAGTTATTTGGGGTATTAGTTCGCGTTAGACGCTTCTGCCGATATCTCCAAGCTACTTGAATGCGAGTTACAGCGATGTTGCGCCAATATGGTGATTCATACCTGGCACACAAATGCCAAGGCAACATTAGATGTTTCAGTTACACAAAATGTTATAAGGAGTAATTTAAAAGAATACTGGAAGCATTACAATGATTGCAGTATTTAGTAGGGTCAAATATGCAGCATGGCATTCATTAGCAGAGTGCATTGTGTTCCAAAGAGAATAGGATTTACCTGATAGCACCCTGCACTCGTGGGTTTCTCAAGAACCGGGAGAATAATGCAGTAACTTCTTCTAGATCAGCAGCACGTAGAACAAATGCTTCAACATTTGTTATGCATCTGACAGTCCGAGTAGAAAACAACCGCGATCCGTGGAACCGAATTTTTCCTCCGTCTGCAGGGAAGTGAAATCCCCAGAAAACAAGATGTTAACATGCTTCTGTGAATTTATATAGAGTTGTGACTCAAGACAGTATATAAGGTATTTCTATACAGGGTACTCGATAATATCATAGGTAAATTACCCTCAAGCAGTTAAAACAATCTTAACACTATCATAATGGCTCACAGACATTGCAAGAATCTTAAGGCGATACTACCTCTATTTACTGAAGTGTGCTCGAGACACCATGTTAGAAGCTCCTCACCACATACATCTCCCTCTGCAAGCGGAGCTATGTTTCCATCTGCTCCAATACTTTCCAATTTGCCGCGAACAACAAAAACCATCTTCTCAACTGAACCTCCCTTGTAGAAGATGTCACTTCCTCTAATATACAATTTTTGCTTCAACTTCTCGTACACAGCATCTAACATTGGTTCATCCATTAGGGAGAAAATGCGGACCTTGAAACCAAATCAAATTCATCATTATTGGATCTTTGATGAATATATAAAGTACAATGAGGACAACATATGGACTTGCATTCAAAAGAAAATTATTAGGACATACTTCAAGATAAAGTCATAGTAAAGTTTGGGTTAATGCTACTAATTGCATCTTTTTTGCTAATTTTGATACAAGATTTGTAAGAGAACAAAAAATACTGAAATCTGTGAGACAAGACAAAGTACTTGCTGCAAAACCAATTGGCAAACTTGATATGTCCTGAACCGATTTGGACTGTAGTGCATCTTACTCAGATCAATGGCATGGCCATTATACTTTTTGGCCACATTAGTAGATTTACCAAGATGATCATTTTAACTAGGAATAGCATGGTGCCTATCATCATGTGCCATGTGCCTATCAAAATGTACCACTCAAGTTACAACATGGTTCCATTATCCATATTGGAGTAGTGATTTAATTCTAGTTTAGCCAAAGGATGTAATCTAAGATATGCAATGTGTTAGTAACTAACATTGTTGAGAAACCCAAAGAAATGGCGATGTATTTCTCTCTGTACATCCTCTGGTAAATTTTCTAGTAACTTTTCTTCCTCAATGCCACGGGCAGCAGCCCAAGTAAATCTCTCGGCCTGTCTTACTTTCCTGCAATATCAAAGAACAGATCTGTCAAACCAAAAGTTACAACCCGTGGAGCAGAGAAGCAATACAAAAAAATATTTAAAAGAAACAGACAATGACAAAGGCAGAATTTTCAAGCTTCACAATTACTTCAGATGTCAATTATTTTTCTTAATCAGTTTATCATTTATTATAATCGAGTAAAATCTTGCTCAATCAAACATTTATTATCATGATATGTGATAGTATAGGAATGAAACATGCAAACCTTCTTAATGCTTCAGGTAATCTCCGATGGCTCATCCATCTTTCAACATCACGCCGTCGAAGTTGCATTTCTACCCTCCTTGGATAGAAAACAAAAAGAATGAGAAGTTCATGGGTCAAAGTCCAGAAACAATATTTCTTGTATCCTTAAACATTCATAATTTTGTAAAACCATTAACCTTTGCTTAACCATTAGATAGTTGAGTATTACAAATCAAAGAAATTACTAAATTAAGTCTTCCATGATATTTATATAAGAGATTAAGAATGTATGTTGAAGAAACTGAAGATCTTAGATTGCATAGAGCTCAATGGAGGCTAAACCCCAAATAGTTGGGACTAACAGAGATTGATACTTCAATGCATAAATATAGACTTCTTGATGTGTATCGTTGAGTTCATCTTTATGACTTTTAATTATTAATAATAATGAGGTAGTAACAGATATTTTGAAAAAGAATAAGACATAATAAAGTATCATACAAAATAAGAACAGCTATAATCGTGCAAATAGGATTACTATATTTTCTGAAAAATGATCTTCAGTAAAATTTACCTTAACAGATGCATATTATCATGGGTAAATTCAAAATCTGTTTCCTCCAAAAATAAAAACCTTAATTATGGACCAGATTAAAATTGCAGAAGCTACAGTTGGAAGACTTTTACCTTCTTCCAAGAGACTGGAGAAAATTTTGCACATTCCCAATGAGCAGTGCAAAAAGCAGAAGTCCTAATCCAATGATTGCCATACAGAATAAAACTTCCCATGGAAAATAACTCGGAACTTGATTACCAGCAAAGGTACTGATTTGCTAGAAAAACAAACGAGTCTAAAAATTAAACATGGTGAAAATAATGGTGCTTTTCTGCTTATGTTGACAAATATTCAGACTCCAAAAATGAATCATAAATAAAAATGTTACAAGCTGTTCATGCATATAAAAAAAAAAAAAAAAATTGTTGTATAGTTTGCAACAATTGAAGTTGATGAAAGTTCTACAATACTAGCAAGTTAAACAAGACAAATTCCTACTGATCGTACCTTGAATATACAAAATATAGATGAAGACCTTTGAAGAGAAAACCGAATATGGGGGGAAATTGTGTATATGATTATTGAATTACAAAAAGAGAAGACAATGTACATATATACGAGATTGGTTCAACGTAATCTAGGAAACTAAATATATAATCAATCATACAAATTGAATAGCAAATTCTTTCTAAACATTAGCATATCCCTTTCCTTAATTATGAGATCTTTCAATTCTTTCCCATAATAACCTTGGTCATTTAGATTGGATTTACTAACCAAATTAAAAAACAAAATACATTTTCCATAGAAGCTGAATGTTTGACATTTTATTTTATTTTTATATATTTGCAATTTTGAAGAACTTATAAAGTATGAAAAGGGTTTAAAGGTAGATCAAGACAAGCAAATAATTCACTAAAATTCTTATTTCTCACATCAGGATTTTTAGTGTACCAATGTTCGATTAGGTCAACACTACTGTACATGTGATAGGAAGAAAAAATAACAATAATTTATTATCATATGCAAGAGATTCAAAGAACAATTGCTAGTCTTTGGTATGATGCTAAGAAAGGTTTAAAATCTCAAGACGTGGGTGTAAGGTACTAGTGGAGAATTGGGTAGGGAAGGAAAAGGAAACAAAAAAGAAGAATAAGATAACACATGTATTTCTAGCTCGCATACGGAATCATACAATTTTCACATTATATTGCAGGAACAAAAGGGTAGCCTGGTGCACCAAGATCATGCAAATGCGGGGTCCCGGGGAAGGGTCTATTGCGCGTAGCCTTACCTTGCTTTGCAAGAGGCCGAACCTGTGACTCCTAGGTCACACGGTAGCAACTTTACCATTGCACCAAAGTTCCCCTTCATTGTATTGCATGAACACAAGCTAAAAAAATAATAAACATTATTTCAACACCTTGACGCGTTTTGTAGCATGTTAAGGGGAGTTGAATATTAGTATGACACAATATTCATGGGCATGATTGACACAATACAAGATAGATTACTTATGTCAAGTAGTTTCGGGTAGTTTCAAGTTCTGAGAATTTATTGAAATGATGCATTTCCACTATGCCACCCAACACAATACGAGATTTCAAACTGTGATTCCAAGTGACCTAATCAATAGTACTTGTCTCCTAAAAAATAGACTTTGCTTCATTAAATTTCTTTATCATTTGTGCTTCATAAGGTTTCATTTTACTTTAATCATTGGATGGATAGCTTTAGATTACTATACATTGTATTTAAATTGATTCTGCAACATTACGATGAACATGTTTGTCCGAACTATATAGTGTTGGAGTGATGGAATTCATCTCTCCATTAAATTCTAAACAAAGTTATATTACTTGTAATATTCAAAACAATTAAATTATTTTTTATTATATGAACTAAAATTTGCTTTTGTCTCCAACTAACTCTTGCACCTTCTACACTAATTGATTCAACTAATTTAAAATATGTCAACAACAAGACATAGGGAAATTTTTATAATGTATACAAAAAAACATATATAAAACATTATAAAAATGATTTAATTTCAAACATGGGCAAAGTGCATGGATTATTTCAATTAAAAATATTTTATAATTTTTTTTATCAATATAAGCTTTTGAACACTTTTCAATTATAACCCTACAATAGTCTTAGTTAAATTCATTATTATGACATGCCACATGGCCTATATAAACTATTAACATGATTTGTATACCCTTGGAAAAAATGACAATCCACATTAGATTTACATCATATAGGCATAGTATAGATTTCAGATAATAAACTTTAGCAGTCACAACAACTGACTTCAATTTCACTCCAATTTTCCTATAATAACCTTTTGAACTTATTTCAAGCATAACCTATTGTTAGCCCTAACTAAGCAAACTATTGTTCTTTTTGACATGTATTAAACACATGTCAGTTAGGTGCAATTAAATAATATCTCTCTGACACATTGGTTATTTAAATTAATCAAACTCATTGCAAAGAAATGATATTCAATGATACACTAGTATAAGTGGCATATCATTGAATGTAATAGAGGACCATAATGTTAGGGCTAAAATATCATTTAGCATCATATGACACTTGATTAGTGTTGACATGTATCCCACATCAGTTAAAAATGAGAGCTATCGTCTATTGATAAATGGTCCCAACTGGTTAAAGGTCATTTTTGGAGAAACATAGCAAAAACTCTTGCGATCAGGTGCATTTTAAAATTTGATGGATGACCATAAGTTTAGATGTTCATAATCTAACATATTTCTATCATCAGACAACCCAAACTAACCATAAACTGTCCACACAAACAGGTGCAGGATGGATAAATTCTTCTAGATGCTACCCAATAAAAAAAAAATCAAGGTCATGAAAAACAAAATACAAGCTTAGTAAACCCATTTTTGCCTGTTCTTTGAATCATTAAATGACTGGATTGAAAACTAATTCCAAAAGCATAACCTAATATTGATCTATGATTTAGCAAGGCATCACAATTAAATAAAATTCCAACAGATAACTACTAGAAACTGGATGGATTATTTGAGGAAGAAAGATAGTGTTGATTTTGGTAAAAGGTGTATATCAATACCTGAAAACCCCAAAATAAAGAGTATACATATCTTTTTGCAGCACTAGGTTCCGTGGTAAGCAGAACTAAAGTTTGGTAAATTCCATAATTAAAGCCTCCATTAGCAGAATCAAAGCAAGAAGTAGAAGTGCTTTCATTTATCCAACTATCCCTATCTTCTTGTGCATCAACTCCACGACCACAATCTATCATAATTCTACAATTTGTAACATTTGATGAAGCACAAGCATCTTCTAGACATTGATTTACTCTCTGGAGCAAAAAAGAAGGATTTTTAATAACAGTTAGGACGATGGCATCTAGGACAGATTTAAACATGCACAAAAGAGCAGAAACTCACGTCGATTTTATTGAGAAGATAGTGTTCAATTATGCAAAAATTATGTAGTAAACAAGCTTCTAAATGATATACATATTACTTTTTCAAAGCAAGCGAACAACGATTGTAAGATAAGTATTTACTATTAGATTGGTTCATCTGAGAAACTATACCCTAGAACCCATTTATGTAATTGTCAAAAAGAAGGAAAAAGTTGCACATGATTTTTTTACTCAATAAAAAGTTTCTAATAGAGTTCACAGAGATCTAATGATTTGGCAATACAAGAAAAAGAAAGGATCCTATAGATATTAATAGCAACAAAGCACTTGACCTTTCTTTAGCATTATTAGAATAGAATATCCACAAAGTTCAAATGTTCAATTTGCACAAATTATTGGGAAATAAATCACAAAGTTCAATTGTTTTCTAAAACTACAGAAGTGAGAAAAAGTAATAAATTGAAGATTATGATTTCACAATCAACATTTCTCTACAAGTCAAAATTCCTTCATAGAAGTCTTAAAAATAAGACCCGCTAGTAATCAATTTTGTTTTATACCTACAATAAAGAAACAATTTCTCATGCTTATTACTAAGAGTTAGAAGAAGAGAGGTGTTACACAAGGTTTTATCTATTCAAAAGGCACAAATAGAGTTCCAATGAAACTGAATGGGATCTAACAGTTGTTGGGGAACAACACATTTTAGATAAAAGAATATACATAGTTTGTGTATCAACGTCATCAAAAGTCTTAGGGAATATTGAGGCATAAAAATGCTGCAAATAATGATACTTCTACTTGCATCATTTTCTAAAGTGCATAATCTAATTTGAAATTATCGCTATGTCTAATTTGTCATAATGTTCCTGAAACTACGTAATTTTATCACTTTTTGATATTTCCCATAAGTCCATATTAGTGTACCCGTGCAAGCCAGAAAAGAGCAAGGTTTGTTTTTGAAGGATAAGCATAAAATATTATTCAATAGGTGTTAATATGAAGTTGGAGCAGGACTAATTCATCATAAAATCTCACAATAAAATTAGCAGTCTACAAAAATAAAGAGAAAAATTAAAAAAGGAATAATCATATTTACAAGGAATGTTGACAGCTTCCTATAGATAAAAAGAATGATAAATCCCTGAAAATATCAATATTCAAGACCTAACAACCTGCAAGCCAAAAAGGTACCAACATGAACCCACTACATGCCCAGCCAGCACAAACATAAGAAGATTAATGACAAAATTTGCCCATGCTGATTCAAAGATGAAACCACTTGCAGACTGCCCGCCAAGCAATGGAGCAAATCTAATTAGTCGTGGGATATATTGAAGGAGGACTGTAACACGTAAAAGATTTTTGGCATAATTTGCTTCTGAAGATCCCATATAACTTGGTAGCACTGCTAATATCATTACCTTCATAACATGGAAGAAAAAATGAGTGTACATGAATAGCCAATAAATTTGAAGCATTACTGCATTAGACATGAAGACATATTTACATCCATTCTGTGTAAGAATTTAAACTGAAGTTCCATAAATAGTCTGAAAGAAGCTTATTAAAAATCTCATTGAGCTTAATTCAGTTGGAGCATGAAAACTGGTGCACCATATTTTTTAAAAAAGATTGTCAAGTTAAGCTCTTACCAAATTGGCTAACCTTGAATTTACAAGCCTCTTAACCATCTTAGAAACAAGCTCCAAAAAAAGAGTAAGGTTATTATGATCTGCTATTCAAAACCTATCTGCATGTTTGTTTTCAGTAATGTCAAAAGACTCAAAGACTAATTTATACATCTACTATTAGAGTAACATACACAAAAGAGATTGTGAGTGCTAGAGACCTAATTGTAAATACTACTACTAGGACCTACTTGTACATACTATATAACAAGGTGTAAAGTATAATTATTGATGAATAATAAACATAGGTAAAGGTACCAGACTATCAAATCTTAACAATTTCATTTCCCATTGCAATATGACATCTAAGCCTTTCTCGTCATCGTGATTCCTGAGCCTTTCTCATCCCAATGATTCCATATAATACAAGTATAAAGTGTAAGTTTTTGTTGACGAATAATAAATATAGATAGAAGAGACTGCTTGGGATATCAAGTCTTAATAATTTCCCCATCGTAATATGGTTGGTACTGGAGACATTCTCATAGTTTTCAAATGAAATTTTCATTAGTCAAACGCTGGCAGTCCTGACACACTTCTCTTGCTTGCAATTCAATTGTTCACAGCGAGCAGCTCCTGCTTGCAGACCAATCAAGCATCCATCCATTGGTAGCAAAAGTGACCCCCATTGAGCAACATTATCAGATGCTCAGCTTCCTCCCAACTATCTTGAGGGCATCACACCATCTCGATTCATCAGTAATAGTAGTGGTCCACAACATTAGCTCTCAACTCTGATGTCACCTCCTTTCCACGCAGAAGCAAAAAGACAGTGACCAGGTTGCATCAAGTAAAACATCTGCTAGGATCGTCATTCATTCAACTTCCATATACTTCCAAACACTCATCATTCATTCAGCTTCCATAGACTCCCCAACACTCGTCATAGTCGGTGATTAGTTTTTCTTCTACATTAAGGGGCATAGAACGACCAAATCAATATAGCAAACACATTGTCAACTTCATTTGAACACTCTAAATAGTGAAGAAATTGACATAGTTTTAAGTGTACACTTTTAGGAGCTGATCATTCCCACTCAATTGTTAAAATACTGAATTTTTTCAAGTATTAATTTTTTTTTACGAATTGGAGATAAATTTCTCTCCCTCGTGTTTTCTCTTCAACTGTTGCACGCAAGCATGCATGCACCCTTCCATGGGCCGATCTCTCCTCCCCTATCTTCTTCTTCTTTCTTCTGCTCCTCCCCTTTTTCTTCTTCTTCCCGCATCAATCCAAAATCTCCCATCACCAGCACTTCTCGTGCAGCCCTCCCTCTTCCTCCTTCCACTATTTTCTTCTTCTTCCACATTTTTCCTGACAACAGCAGCAGCAACAACATCTCCTCTTCTTCTAGCATCATTCTAGCACCATCCCTTTGTCCCCTCGGGATGGAGAGTTGGGTAGAGCATAGTGATGTTGCCACCATGAGGTCTGGGGCCAAATCCCGTCTAGTAGCGGGGTGTCTGGCCTCCCCATGCGCTATTCGACCGTCGAAGGCTAGTAGCCATCCTAGGGATGGGTTGGCGGAGGTGCTAGGGCGAGTGAATCGTCTTTTGCCGCCATTCTAGCACAATCCGAGCACCGGAAAACGTATAGCCACTCCCTCTTCTTCTACTTCCTTCTTCACAGGCCAACACCAGCAGACTTCTTCCTCTCTTCCAACCAACAACAGCTAGCAACCTGATTGGCCACAGCTCCTCTCTTCGCACTCTCCACGCCATTGCTCCTCTCTTAAACAAATTAAATTCATGTATATATTTCCTATTACCCATTTAGCAAATCTGTGCTTACTTTTTATCTTTCTTAGCCTCCAGTTTGGCAGGCAAAGACATCCTTTTGATATCATAAATTGGTTTCAGTTAGTTCATAGAATTGCTTAAAGATCTTAAGCTGTTGATTCCTGATTTGATTTTATTCCAATGCATTTCCATTCTATTCATATGATCTTTTATTTTATACAATTTTATTGTATTTGTAGAAAAATATATGTAAATAAATATATAAAATTTATTGAATTTCTTGATTATTATTACGTTGTCACAAAGTGAGGTACTTCTTAGTAAGTGGAAATTATACCTTGGGACATGAAATCAATTCATTCTTAAACCTGTTCTAGTCTCCTAATTTGTTTTACTTCATCTTACAACATTCATGATTTTTCCACCCTTCTGCACTATAAAACTCTGTATTACTTTGTTTTAATTCTCTTCTTCTGAAATCATTACAATAAAAATTAAAAACCTCCCCCGCTCTAGAAATCACACTAAGCCCTTAATCAATGCATAATCCCAGATACAACTTTTTCTATTATACTTTCCTACATTATTACTGAATCCACAATATCAACTCCTAAAACAACAAATTACTAGATTTTCTTAATATTGCATCAAATAAAGAAAACCTGAGGAATAGCCAAAATAAAATTCATACCTGAGGAAGTGGCAATAAAATAAAAAAATCCAAGAAAAAGTATCCATATAGATAATTAAGAGCAATTTTCTTCGGTTGATCCACTAGATCCCCAGCACCTACCACTCTAGATTCAGGAGCAACATATGCCAGTCTAAACTGCAAAGATCGTTCACATAAAATGCCATTACACATATTGAGGTATGGTATAAGTACGAAAAAGAAAAAATTGATACTTTTTCACACATTTACCCTAAGGGATGTTGATTTTGTTGCATGCATCAACAAAAGAAAAAATGCATGTAAACATGAGAAGTTGCTTTCGTTGTAACACTATTACACATATTCAGGTAAGTTTAATTATAAATTAGCAATTTAACGTCATTGGATAATGACCACAGTAAAAAAAGAATATTCTGACAATCAGAATTTTTTACTAACACATGCTTGTAGGTCTAACATTTGCAGATGATAGAGGAACATAGGAGTGCACAGGCTGGGTTTGTTTAGTTACTAAAACTCATTGAGATCAGCATCAACTTTGGTTAGTTCTGAATTCTGACCTCTATAATGTTGCTTCGCTACTAAAAAAAAAAATCATGTTTATAAGTGGTGAATTGGTCACTAAAGTAGCTAATTGATGTACACTTTAAACAAGATGCTCAATTGATAATGTATTAGTAAAAAGCTAACTAATAATCCTATCTAAAAAATTTTCGTTTATGATGGGAAAATAATGGCATTTTGTTCAGATTTTACCTGAAGAATCATGTTTAACAAGTAAGTGAAATCAGTCACACTTCGTACTACTGCAATCGCAATTGCCAAAGACCAATTAAAAACTATACATTTGTTATCCTGCATATAATGAAAATGGTATGTGATCTACATTCTGAAAGTTTCAAAAAAAAATCAAAAAACATAAATCACCTAATTTCAGAAAAGTAAAGACATAAATGCAATCTTTAGAAAATTCATTTTCAAGTAAATGATAAAGAAACATTAATAAAAATACGAAGTTATGCAATAAAGACATCCATCATCTACTTTGTTGCAGGTTCAACTCAAAGTCAATCCAATTAAAATTACCAAGAGTTTGCGATTCTAGAAGGCTTCATTTAAGAGAGATCCAAGGTTTCTTGACCCTTATAAGCCTAGGAGAATCATTACCCCTATAAAATAAGGGGACTTAGCTATGTTTTAGACATCTCTCTGTAGGTGCCCCAGACTGGATATGAAAGGGCTTAACACTTGAACCATCATTGTATTATTATTATTAATTGAAGTGCTATACAACACAATTGCTTAGGAGTGTGGATCCCCCATAGAGCCTTTCATGTGTGCAAGTCTTGTTCATGACCTGTTAACCAAACTAATGTTAAGTTGGGTGTGGTTCCTTACTAATATTTTTTATCTTCTCTTATTCTCTATTCTGTGATGTTTATGATCCTCAGAAATTTAGAAACTCTTTTGATTCATCAATGCAATGGTCTTTCTACAACGAATCATGACCATCAAAAGCAATAACATAATGCCTTCTTAAGTCTAATTGAGTATATAGACAATGAAAACTTATCACACTACAACAAAACTAGATTTGCCTTTGTAGTATAGAAAGGCACAAGGTACATACTGGAAGTTTGGAGAAATATAACTTGTTCAATGGGTGTTAAATTGAATTCTAGAGATTTTAACTCAATGCTTGAACAAATACACTAGCTTTCCAAACTTTAATAGGGAGGACAAGGACAACATTAATTTATTAAAAATATTGCTGTTAGATAAACTCAAATGAATTGAACCTAGATCAGGTATCCTAAAAGCAAATGAAATTATACATCTATGCATAATTGGGACTGAGCTACACTACTCTCACTGATTCTTTATTTCCCCAAAAAATTAAAGTGTGAGATAGAAACTTCTTGGCTTCCTATAATGGCAGTCAGTTAAAGGTGATTTCAGCTTCTTTGAAGAGTCTGAAAAATGAAATTTGTAGTTTTTTTATGTAAATTGAATATAATAATACTCTGAAGAAAAAAATTGTCCTACACTTAATAATGCTCACTTGAGAAAATTGAGATAACTATATCAAACAAATCTTTTCCACTTCAAGAGTGGAAAACTATATGATAAAACCAAATATAAAGCTTAGAGGTCAAAATAGGTAATAGTGTACCCCCTCTACTGACAGCAGAAAGAAAAACAGTGGGTCGATGAAGATTGCAACAAAGCAAGAAATGAGGTAGAATTTGTTCCACCGTTGCACAACTTTAGTGTGAGGATTCATGATGGGGAAATATGTATCAAGACGAGAAGCCCATTTTTTGGTCCAGCTATCATTATTCCCATATAGAATGTCACGGAGCTGCATGGCACAAGAACAAAGACAGGAGAATGTAAAAAGTGAGACTTTAAAAGCATTATCAATAATGGGGGCATTTGGAGATGAAGTATTTCTGAAAAACAACTAGTTTGCTAAATCATGCCATATACATGGAAAACCAAGAGGTACAGATGCACTGGAATTTCTAAATAAATAAATGAGAAGTTAATAATAGCAATAACGGTGTCAACTACAGAAATCCACCAACCATTAGCATAAAGGGCTTAAGATCAAATTGATAGCAGTTAAGTTGTCTAAGTTCTTCACTCCCCTTATCAGGTCACAACTTTTAATGTGGGGCTAAACTAAAATGTCAGAACCACAGCCACCTAGGAATTAAGGTCCTCTTCAGATTTGAAATCTCTTTGAGCAAAAGGGAGGAAAAGTTGCACCTTTTTATCCATAGGTATGGAGCCCCTTTGAAATCCTCTTTTGGTTTTGTAAGCTGAGGGGCACTCAGTGCAGTCAGGGTCATTGCATGATCCCAAAGGCCCAGACATCATCAGATGTTCACTTCTCTTGACATCAGTGCCATAACGCAGATAGTCTGGATCAGCAAGATGTTTTCTATCCATCTACTTTATAACTAGTACATTGAGCAACATAGACAACAAGGAAATCGAGAAGGGCAAGCTCTGGCGATTGCGATACAAACCTCGCGGCGACCTAGCACTAGCAGCATAGAATGTGCGGATCCCGAACGACCAACTGAGGGTACAGATACATTCGATCTCGGAGCTGCGTGGCGTAGGTGAGACTCCGGGGCGTCTCCTACCAACGCCTCTCCATTGACTTGAGGGGGGTAGGGACTAAGGAAGTTCCGCCTCCCATGGGAATGGGAGACGAAGAGTTTATATATTCCAAATTTTAATTTTTACTAAATTTCATTTTAGTACCCAACTGAAGGTAGTTTTCTAAATATCCCCTCGCCAATGTTTAACGACGGTTTCAAAATGCTTCTTAAAATACTATTTTTGTTTCCAAACTACTCCAGAAGACCTTCTCCGATGATGAACGAGTGATTTGAATGATATTTTTTTTTTTTTTTTTTTTTTGCTGAAATAAACTATTTTAATAGTAAAACAAAATTTATTTAAAAAATATTTTGATAATCTTTTTAGAAGACTTACTTCAAGAGTATTTAATGTTTGCATGGTATGACTTTGAAGATTTCTTTGAGAACAGCTTCGGTAACTTATCGAAGAACCATTCAATTTTATTGAGTATTCAATAAATATATGGGTTAGTTGTGCCTCAGCAAAAAGGTCAATTATTTATCTCAGCGCCTTTGTCAATTTATTCCAGGGCTAACTCGAAAGAGATAAATCACGAGGACTACTAGTAGACAGTGACTAGTGCATAAGGGAGGACAGACACCTACAACAGATTTGACTCTCAGACCTCATTGGTGGTAATGAGATAATTTGTTGGTCGTTCGATTAAGGTTCAATAAATTTTCATAATTTATCTTCATTTATATGGTCAAAGGTGATTTGTTTATCCTTAACATCTCTATCAATCCGTTTTTAGACCAACACAGATGAGATAAATCACGGATGACTACTAATTAATAATGCAAATGGTCAAGATATGAAGAAGACATACTCAAACGTATTAAATTTTAATCTCATAATCTCATATAATAATTTCTTCTCTCGTATCTTAACCATAATAGCATTTCGAAGGGGTATAATTTATCTTCAACAATGTGTGAGAAGAGACCGTTAAAATGATGACCTTACCTTTTTACCTTCAAAAAAGTCCATAAATATAGTATACTTTATATTTTATCAA
>JBAMIE010231024.1:0-20824 GCA_037177295.1 Kaempferia parviflora
CCACCCACGAGGTGACGAGGGACGACCAAAATTTGCATCATGTTTACACATTTTTATATGTCATTTTGGCTTTCTAAATTTTCATTTGCGAGTAAATCATTCATATATCCAAATATTTATGGAGATTTGGTATATTTCTCATCATATTTTTTTTATTTTTTATATTTGTATTCACCTCTTCTAATTATTAATTATTTTTCTATATAAATTATTAATAATAAATTTACAAGGATTTTTAATAGGATCGTACGTTTATGATCCGATCCTATCCTAACCTAAAATCAATCTTGCATGAGGTCGCGATTCTACAAAGTACAAACTATGCTCACAAGCAATTGAATTCTTGAAACATCATGTTCAGTATCGATTATATTGAGCACTTGACAAGAAAATTCAAACACATCGACAAAGATTTGTGTATGTTTATGATTGATGAAGTCTTAAAGAATGTTATCTACAACATGATGAAAGCTTTCAATCGATAATAGAAATATCAAATATCCTTCTATAAGAAGTAATAAACTACTACTAGGAATCGCGTTCAAGGAGTAGGAGAAACAGAAGCTTTACAGATAGGGCACCAATTCTTTAACTGAAGCCACTGATTGATGCATTGGTCATGGTAGAAATGCTCGCAAACCAGCGTGCCCATCTCATCTCCAGTAGTCCATTCTTCCTGTAGAAGTAGAAAGATCCAAAACTTCAAAGAGTAGCAAAACAGGGACCTCATTGTTAATACTATACCGGCAAAACATTTATCGGTAAGTGACATATCAATCACGACACGTTCTGCTGAAAAACATAGCTAACTAGGTATACCTGGCATATGCTGCATTTGGCATCACCTTCGTCGGAGCAAGAGAAGCCAGCGATAGGAGAAGCAGGAATATATTTGCTTTTCTTCAAGCATTTCGATAAAGCTTCCTTCGGGAGGGCTGTGCTCACCGTACCCATTTCCTCTCCTAGTGCTAACAATTCCTGTTCAAGGAATAAAGGTTCTTAAGACGAGCTATACTGTAGTTTATGACATTACATAGAACTTTTAAGAGACAAAACAAACCTCGTATGTCATGTCATCGATATCCATCCTCATGTCACTGTAATGATCATTGATCAGGCCATCCAAAAATAAATGATTCTCAAGAAATGACAGTTGCTGCAAGGGAAACAAGTTTTGCCTTAGTTGTGTTTTAATTTGCATAACTCCAGAGAATGTACAGATTGATTTCTCATCCCTTTTGGGCTTTCCAAAGTAGCTATTGTTTGAAACTTAAGCGTTAATAAATTGTCAAAAAAGGCACAGAATGCAGACAACCTCGTATGTCAGTCCTTCATATTCGATCCTCTCAAGTTCCAGTAGCACCTGCATGGTACCAAAATGAAACCTAAGAAAGCTTGATGAATTTAAAAAAAAAAAGAAGTGTAATTAGAAGTAATTCTTTGCTTGAAAATGTAGGCTTAAGATTAGAATGACTTAGTAGCTATTACAGTAAAATAAGTTATCAGTACCTCAGCAACACTTCCAATACCTAAGAGTGGATAATTATCATTATCCACTCTCGATGATCTTAATGCACTTTGAGGAACAGTTCGTAATTCCCCTACCGGATCTGGTAGCAAGCTTGACTCGTCAAATTGTTCTAAGGGCCTTGTTCTAGGATTACTGGTAGGTGACTGTCTTGTTCGAACAGAAACAACACCCATACTGGTAGATTGGCTTCTTGATCTTCTTGGATTTTGATTAGATGTTAAATTGTCTGGAAGACACATACTTAGATCTGAAGTAACTGTACTTGAAGAAACATAACTTGCTGGATTAGAGGATGAGATTATGCTTTTACCTCTTGAAGATGCGCTTCCATTTCTAATTCTAAAGGATCTCCTCAAATCCTTTTCTACCCGTGCAGTTGCAGAATCGGTAGAGTTAAAATTTGACAGGAAAAGATCAGATGCATCTGCTTGTCTAAGACCATTCAAGCGATAGTCCTTAGACCTGGATGCCATGTCTCTATGCTGATACTTGGGCTTCCTAGTTACTTCTTTAGATGCCCTAGAACTCAATTTCACACTGCAGGATCGCACTTCTCGAGATGCAGTTTTTCCAATGTGACGAACTTTTGTGGGTTCAACTAATGGGCTTAGAGAGCTTGACTTTTCTTTCTTCCCCAATCTTCTTATCGAATCTACATACTTTCTGCTGTCAGCTTGTCTACTACTACTTTCTGCAACATCTTCTTCATCATATCTCTTCTCCAATGTCGGCTCTCTAAAACCAATAGAAGATGGTGACTTAGATGAACCTGAGCGACAGGAAGTTTTGTCTTCTTCTACCTGGGTGACATTAATGGAATAGCGACTAGCACAACATCCTTTCCGGTTACAGTATCTGATGCTTCTGTCATGGAACTTCGGTTCCCTAAAGGTAACGCTGCATCCACCTTTGCTTGTTATGATCCCACTAGCAGTCCTTCTTCCCATAGAGTCCTCCATAGTGAAGCACAAAGGAACTTATTTCTCCTCTTTGACTCTTTCCAATTTCATTTCATTATCTATCATTTCCTGTACATCATCATCGAAGCACAGCCTTAGAATTAACAACTGAGCAAGATATAACAATATCATTGATGGAGATCTGCAGGCACATACACAATAAAATCCATGATTGGACAAATTCATATTATCGAGGCAGTTGCTAAAAATTCTCAGCATCACACTAGAAATTAAGAATCCAAAAGTTGTAGAAGATAATCAAAGCAATTGAGTTTAAGATGAACCAACGTAAAAGAGTATCTACGAATCAAATTAACAAGTTCTCAACATATCACCAATTTCCTGATGGTCGAATCAGGAAAAACTTGGAAAGAGTCATTAGCAGCAAATATAGAGTTCTAATTTGTTCTTGTGCCACCCAAAAAGAACTCAAAAAAGTACATGAACTCGTGAAACTACTGGAAATCATCTAGCAAAGTTTGATACCAAAGATAATAAACCAAGATATACTTCCATGGAAATCAAAGCATGGTCATGTTTATTCATACAAAGTCACAACATCATCATTAAGTATGAACGAAAGGCCTGACTCGCAAGTAGAACTACACAAAATTGTAGATTTCATTGCTAACATCAAATTAAGGAATAATGAAACAGTAGTGAGAAAATATCATAAATCTGCCCCATGAAGGCCTGAGCACCAAAAAGGCCTCTGCATTAAAAACATGGAGAAGGAAATACTTGTTTATGCTATTTTACTCGGGTGTGAAAAAACATCTTCGTCTTCTACCTAATTCAGTTTTACGCAACCACCGAGCACAAAACAGAACGTGTGAGAATCACCATAGGCACCAATAAAATCAACAAGAAATCTCTCGAGCCAAAAGCAATTTTTTGTTGTCTGAAGAAACTAACAGAAGGCCAATTACTTTCGCCAAAAGCAAAACTCTTGGTGGGAAAAAAAAAAAAAAATCAAAGCTCTTGAAATCCTCCAACTCCAAGGCTACGAGCCAATCCATCAGAACATAAACCAGAAACACCAAAATCGCAGCTCTATGCCGAGACGGCGCTGCATAACCAACCAAGATCAAAACTTTCTCTTTTCAAGGGGATCAAGATCGAAACTTCAAGCCAGAACACGATCCCTTTTTTCGTCTCCAAGTCTAAAAAGAGGCAGAGAGAGGAAGGGGAGAAAGTAGAGGCAGACGTACCTTGATTTGCTTCTCCGAACATTGAAGGAGAGTCCAGCGAAATCGTTCCGCGGAAGAAAAAACTAAGGGAGACGGCGCGTAAGGCGAGGGTTTAATATACCTAAAGCGGACGCCATTCAATTGGCACGGACGCGACAAGCACCCTTGCGCCAAAGAAACGAACGCCTTCCCTGTTCCGGTCCCGAGAAACTATTCTCGCCGTTGGATCAGGAGGGGCGACGCGAGAAAGAGCACATCGGACGGCGACTAGCGCCCTTTTTGGTCGTTGGATAACGATTAAACGAACCGGTCAACATCGCCCGCGTTCACTTGGAAATTTCTATATCTTTCATATATCTTTGTAAATCAAAATTAAAGCAAAATAAAATTTTTAATTAAAGGATAAAATGGATTCTGTAGATGTGGTCTCCACCTCTTAAAGCACTTTGTGCTCCATGAAACGCATAAAATAAATTGAACTCTTTTTTAAAATAGATTTGAGAATCCAAACAAATGTTAGGCTGGATTTATTAATTAACCTGTTCTTTAAAATAATAAACATATACATGACCCAATGTCCAGTTGACGCAACATAATCTCATCAACTTGGTGGGCGGCCACAAACCATTTATCTACGGTTCCTTGTAAGGAGAAGCCCCACTTCCATGAATCAGTTGTGTTTGTTATGTACGCACACTAATAATAACAAAAATAATAAGTTAATGGCTTGTGGATAAAGAATGCATCAACATCATCATGTCATTGCTACTTGCTTGTCCGGCTTGCCCAGTGGATGATGGTGGAGAGTTGGACTGGGGGGAATAGAGATAGCTTATCTATCAACTGTATAACGTCCTTCCTTGGGGCAAAGGAGTGGCTCAAAAGCCTTTTCTAGAGCTTGGTGGAAAGGGAGTTATGAGTTGTTGTCGCACAGACAGACACCTGTGACAATGTCAGTGATGATTAAGAAATAGATAAGTCTGATTGAGAAAGAATTTCATACCCATGTTTCCACCAAATTTTTTCCAGGCGAGGAACTATTGAGAGGAGCAATGGGCCACATCACAAACGACAAAAACAGAAGTGTGTAGCTCCATAAACCTTACCGAATAATATAAATTCACTAGTAGGTGCAAATTCCTACAATAACTATGTAATTACGCTTTTACACTCGGCTTTACAAAATTCCTTCCTCCTCGATTGTACAGTACTAAAAACAATCTTCCATTTGGAAAGCATGTTTTTGCCTTTGGAAACAAATTCGGCGAAGCAATAAAGACAGAAAGCTCACAATCAAGCTGTCATCTTTAAAAGAATAAAGCTACAGATAGAATTTGGGGGGAACACAAAGAAGTTGGATCCCCTCTGCGCCAGAGGATCATCAACTTGATAATTGACGGGATGGGTTTGAATCTGAAGTGAGATTGTAAATAAAAGCAAGTCTTTGTCGCACGAGGTTACTGCTTGTAGGCCTCAGAAGAGCTGAAGAGCTATTTTGAGTCTGTTTTGCTTCCACTTGGCCAAGTTGTAGAAACTTTCCTTTGTCATGCCAAACTTTTCTTTAAACTCCACGGAAGATAAGTATGTCTGCAACCAGGACCAGAAATTTTACATCCAAACAGATTGCCAAACTAAATAGCTTGATGAAAGAGAATTCACCTCTCTCTTGGTCACATCGATATCTTTAGCAGGGTCCGCCGAAGTAGTCTTCAGGCGTTCGTAGGGGAAAATGAGCAGCCCTTCTTCATTTTCAGTTTCGCCTTCCTTTGCATCTTTTGTGGGAGTATCAATTTTGCTGCTCAACGGTGTGATGCTTCCCTTGGCATTTACCTCGAGTTTTGGTTTGTTGTTCTCAGGGCTCACTTTAGCATGTGAAAGTCAAAAGTATAATTGGGAAAAGCACAATGCATACTTAGACCATGAAATACTTTATACTTCATGCATACCTTTCAATGATTTGGGGATTATCGACTTTGGTATCATCGTTTCTTTTGGGCGTTCAAAAGAAGCAGAAATGTTAGAGATTGCAGCTGATCTTGGTGCCACTTTTGCAGAATCAAGTAACACTGGTTTTGGAGAAGGCTTTCTTTGGGCTGGAGGAGTTGAAAGATTCCTAGAATTTGGATTCTCAAAGTTGGCAGCAAGTGCATTGAAAGCAGGAGATCTTCCTCTAACACGTACACGTTCTGGGCTGAAGGACATGCTTCTTGAGGAGCGCTGAGATTTGTCAGGAACAGTGGACCTCCCTATATGGGATGTTGGAGTGCGTCGCTTCGGTTTCTGATAGCAAGTAAACATATCAAAAGTGTAAGTTTGTCATTCAATCCCATTATATCAATCTTTCTCACTTCAAGTTAATACAAAAGGTATTTCAACATTATGGAAAATCAAAAGATCATCAATTAAACACAACAAGCAGTCTTTTCATAGGGACTCAACAGTAACCATAATCCCAAACAAGAGATGTTTACGGTGGATGCTTACTGCTGAGGCCAAAATCTTCAAGGGTAAAGCAATTTGGAACGAACTAAACCAGCTTAAAAGGAAACGTTATAATGATGGTTTAGATAAAACATAGTTTTTGAGTCGATAGGGCAAACACACATTTCAACTTTTGCAAGTGTTTTCAAGATTAGGTGTAATTATCTTGATCCACAAGGCTTCTTGTCTTGTTTTTCTGCAATACTACATGTTTTTTACATCTCTATTTGTTGCTATCACATTTCTGTACTTAAAAGCTGATACTGTAGAATTAACAGAATAAACTTACAAATCATTCTATTCATAAGAAAATTGTACCGCCAGAGACACCATTAGCTAGGGTAAGGAAATTACCTCTGATAATGTAGCCCCATTCTTTACAACTGCCAGCTTCCTTTGAAATGAATTACCATGAATCTGCAATGAAGCAGAAGCGAAAATATTCCATTAGTACTACCTCCACACTGAGCCACACTTCAACTTCAGATGTGAATGCGTGAGCTTACAGCTGATTTTGCATAGTCCCAGTTGAAGAAGCGAGTGAAAAATGGTGGTTCACATCCTTCCACAATTATAGACAGTGGTAGTTCTCGTGAGAGATTTTCCATAAGAAAATCTTTTTCTATAAATGTCTGTTTAAAAAAAACTGATGATAAACACAGGGTATCTGCAACAAAAGGTTAAGGAGAAAATAGAAATGAAAGATTTCATACCTCCGCAATGCTTAAAGCTTGCTGCCGGAGTTTAGGGTCCAGGTGCTGACCAACCCAAACATATATGTCCGAATGACAATCCAGAATGAACATATCTTCAGTCATCAAATCATCTTGGGTGAAGTTGAAAATCTCAGTAACCTGCAACCACAATGCAATCATATTATAGCAGTTTCACTCTGTTAATGGAGATCCATCTCAAAGGATACTACTAAAGAATACCTACCTTCAGGTTACCTTTGTTTCCCCCATATAAATAGAGCAAAAGCGGGTTTCAGGTACAAAAAAACTGAACTTTAGGCATCTGCTGAACAACAGAGAACATAACCATGTGGGAAAATTAGAAAGTACCTCTAACTTCCTACCTTTTAGGAATGAACATGAGAACAGGTGAGGATCATTTTCTGGTTCTTTTCCAATCTTCTGACTAGAAAATTCAGATTTTCCTCCAAGTATACTCCAAAATTGATCAATTTCCGTTCCCTCCTTTTGTGTTTTGGGCTGCACATTTGGCTGTAAAATTGGAGAAGGTGTATGTCAATAATATAAAATGCCTCTAGATTCCTTCATCTCAAGAGTTCATATGCGAAATTTAAAGATTTGAGAGTGAATGGTAGGGTTTCCATCTCAAAGGTATAGTGAGCAAAAGTCAACTGGACTGCAAGGCTATGTTTGGCATTTAAAAAGATATCATCACACCTTAATTAGATCAAGCAGTCTCTCAGCTAACTCCTGATCCACAGACGTAGTCAGGCTTCCGGACCATGTGAAAACAGTATTTCCACTGTGCAGTATGTAACAATAAGACGAATTCAAAGATGAAGCCACCTGATAAAGAAAAAAAAAAGATAAATTTATAGCTTAAAAGCATTTCCACAATAAAGGTAAATAGTATAAAGCATGCTTATATTGAAGTTTATAAAAAACAAGATTGCTTATGCTAGACTCACTGGTTCAACTTGAATTGCTTGCATATTTTCTGGCCCAGATCCTTGTACCCGGAAAAGTGCGATGCCTTCCTCTGAATATGTATCATCAACAAAGCTATTTTCCTCAACAAAGTTCTTGTATCCAGAACTAACCCCGCCCTGGCAAGGATGAAACATGAAAATATCAAGCCAAGTTTCTTAACCACAAAGTATAACTACTACATGGAAAGGAACTCCTAATTGCTGTTTTCTCAAAAGTTTAAGGAATTAGAAAACACCCAAATCTATACAGTTCTATCCTCAAGGTTATGCAGAAAAGAAGACTGGACTGGACTATCCCAATCCACATTTATATTGATAACACAAGAGCAATTTACTCCAAATGATGGTGTTCTTTGAAGAATCAAACCTTGAAAACTAATAAGCGCTGGAAAATAGAGAAGAATTGTATAGGCTCCTTTCCTTCATAAAATCGAGCCTGAGGGAAAAGAGCGGAAAATTGTCAGTATTAATAAATGTATATGGTGTACCATGTTTGATGCATAGATATACCAGAACAGCCTGTGACTTCAAATTTTCAACCATTTTGTTAGCAAGTGAGATAGCTGAAGTTCTCTCCTCCTGTAAACAGACACAACACAGCTCATTATGCTGCCAAGTATACTAATGAATTCCAGTTGTTTAAAATCAGTGTCAAACATAACCTTAGTTATAAGTTGTTTGTGAGTTGAAAAGTTGCAGAGTTGTCTATGAATTGAGAAGTTGCTAAAAAAAGTTAAGGGCAAAATTATTATATGGACCTTTTAAAGTAGTTTCTAAAATCCATTCAATTTTACCAGTTTTGACTCCAAACTGAACCGAATATCAATGTTGGCCTCTTCAAATACCCAACAATGTATATGCAAGACTTTGATTAAGAGCCTTCTACATATTTTTATTTTTTTCAAAACTGGAGTAATTCAGTTGAAAAGGGGGGGAAATGTATGTGATCTTTCGGGCGTAAAACAAAAAAGCAATGAGAGTGCCCTTTTGATGGTTCTGAAAGAAGGGCATCCTTATGAGTTTTTGCCCAATAGATAATGAAACAAAACTAGTCGACCACCTAGTGGGATAAGGCTTAGTTATTGTTATTGTTGTTAGATCATGAAACAAAACCAATGAGAGTGCCGTGTTGATGGTTCTGAAAAAAAGGGCATCCTTACGAGTTTTTGCCCAACAGATAATAAACTTCTCGTGTCAACAAAAGAGATATTCAATGTGATTGTGACAACAATTAATTTGACCATCACCCTTCTGACCTTCAACATAAATATGAGGAAAAGCCGCATTGTGCAGATTACATGCATATGAGAACATGTTACATATTATGTTTAGTTTTGTTGAATATAAAATTTCTTTGTAATGTTATTCTAATAAACATGTGGAAAGTAAGTTGGAAGAACATTTGAAATGAACAAAATCCTAATGGAAAACACTACACCTTCTCAATGAAACCTGTCGAGAGAAGCAGACATGAGCAAACGATAAGATAAATTTATGACCATGGAGTTCATCTATAGGCATTTAATTGACTCATAAATGTATTTGCATAAAAGTCAAAAGGGTTTCGGTAGGGAGATAAACAGCATTTTAGTTTAAAATTTGGTGTTGGGTCGAATGACACAACCAAAACATACCATGCTTATAGATTATCAAAAACTGACACTAGTTGACACGTGTAAATTCGACTATGTTACTCGTGTTGATTATGCAAACACATGACGCACTTCTGTACATGTTGAGGTGAATTCAAGTAATGTCAGTGGAAGAAGATTATTAAAGTTAACCATACACGAATTCATCTCAAAACACACATTGAAGTAAAAAATTATTTTTAAAACATTTTTAATTCAAATATCTCATTAAAATAATTTTATTAAAAGTAGAAAATCTTAAATGAGTAAAGTACATCTAAATTCATCTTGGCACACTTTACTAAATGTTAAAGTGTGAAGAGCATCAACATACTAAAGTATAGTATAATAAAATTTTAATTAAATTGACTATCTAGTTGCAATAATGTTATTTTTAAAAAATAAAATAAGTGAAGAGTAAAGTCATCAAAATTCATCTCAGCTCACATCGAGCGGAATATATTTGTCATTTAGTCCTCTAAAACCAATTGACAATTAGAGCACCCAAACCCAACAAAAATAAAAGAGACTAGTGACTGCTAAGCAACCTCAAATTTTCAAAATTAATGATTACCTCATTGCTCTTTTTTCCTAACCAAGTACCAATAAGATTTTCATCTTTGATTTCACTAGGATACGCATACTGGAAAATATAGCAATCCCCACTGAAGAATTTACACTGATCCGACGATGAAAGAAGATTCTTGTCCTTACCATTTATGCGCCAAACCTGTACGTCATAGCAAAATGAAAATTTTAGCATATATAGTGAGGGATATGGCCTGCAAAGAACAGACAGAATCTTTTTAGGTTAAAAAGTCAACAGCACTTGTAAATTGCCAGTGCAATCGATGTATGGTTGAGGTTCATCGTGGACAGGAGAAGCTTTGTCAAGACCCTTCACATTTAGTCCTTGTCGCTTAAGAAATGCTGCCAACAGAAGTAATAACCCCTTCATTGAAGTGCTTACTCTCAAACAAGAGCACATAATGAGAACAGAAATCCAAAGAAATAGATCTTATGTTTGCACTAACCTGCAACTTTACCCCGACTCTCCTCGGACACAACTGCATCGTTTTTATGTGGCCATTGGTCAAACTTTGATCGAAATGTTACTGTCTCGAATCCCTCAATGATCCGAATAACACGTGCATGTGGCCTGGGAGGTTCAAGTAGTAATTCCTGTGTAATATAATCATGTTAAGTGTAGAATATCATTAATAGGTTTCTGACTTCAAGAAAAGATTATATTATGGGACCGGGGGGGAGGGTTCCTCTGACTTCTCCTCCCCTTAGTTAATAATATTTTTGTTTGTGAATAAAAAAAAATCATAATTGAATGATGTTGTGGAGAATTAAAAGTTGGATAAGCAAATCTCACTTCAGCTGCAGAACTAGCAGCTTTCCTTTGTGCAAGGGATGTACTTCGGCCCATCCACAAATATATTTCAGCGCCACAATCTAGCAAGTAGCACTTATAAGTGTCTAACAATTTCCTTGTCAATGATTCAGCTTCAACAGGCGAAGTTTGTCCTTTGTCAACACTGGAAAGCACAAGATTTCCACATCAGGAATCAGTAACAACTAATATAACTGTAGGATTATTCTCATGTCTTTACCATAATAACTTCGTATAAGAGGAGTATGCCTTCCTGTCACCTTCAGAAGCTACTTTCCTGGGTAGGGGAGCAAAACCTCCAAAATAACCCCAAAATTCTCCAGCATCAGCATCAGCCATCATCTTCCCATCCTCTGTTCAGAAAGAATTAGTGAGCAAAATTTCTATTGCCAGCAACATATATACAGAACCATCTTACCAACAGCTGCCATCTCACACTTCCCTTCATGGTAAGTATCTTTGAGGTATTGCACAACTTCAAGAGCCTTAGCCCTTTCTTGAATTGAAGAATTTGATCCATTAAACTGGAATATCTTGGATGTAGTATCCAGGATGAATATGTCATCATGATTGAGAGATGACCGAGCAAAAGGCACCTGGTTACAATAGCAAATACAGAACAAACTAAAACAGCAAAACCAAAATAAAATGTATTAACTGGTACATAGATCTAGAAGATCAACTCGCCTCCTTGACATTAACAACATGCTTTCCACTGCAAACAAATAAGCGTGTCACATGCTCATGTGCATTGATCTCTGTATGCTTAAACCCAGACGAAATTCCTCCTTGCTGTGGTATTATACATGGTCTAAAATAAGAAAGGAATTTCTCAGTCTCATGACCTTGTACTTCACGATATTGAACAGCACGCCCTCCAAGAGCTGCATCAAGCTCAATTGTTTTGATTGCAGCAGTCCCAGCTTCATCCTATTTGTAAAAATAATGGATGAAACAATCGTTGCCAATCTGTTCCTCAAACAAATAACTGAAGAACATGGCTACAGTGACTTCCAACTAACCTGGCTAGTGTCTTTACCAAGCCAATAGTGAATATCATGTTGAAGAGAACCATTTTTAAGTGCAGTCGTCTGGACAGATAATTAGTAGTTTTGTGAATGACCATGCGACATATAGAAAGAAAAAGCCATCAACTATTCAAGGATAAAATGCAGGCCTATGCAACTAACATTCCTGTAGAAATATGCTGATTATTAACACTAAAGAATGCATCATCCACAAAGAAGTATTATTAGGTACCTTCAAAATCACATATGAATCTCCAGTGAAAAATTTTCCATGAGAGGAGCTTTCCATAAGGACTGGGCAAAAATTTTCTATCCTCCATATCTCTAGTCCACTGTGGGTTGTTAAGGAATACTTGACCAAGATATGCATATGTCGACTCCCTTGTTGGTAGGACATAAAAATCTTGTGTGTTGGGCCTCCTTTTAAACATAACAATGTATTTGCAAAAATGAAAACAATGAGAGGCTACAGAATCTAAATAGATAGCTATGTTTTGCATAGATTTTTCCTCCCATGTTACAAGTTATTTACTTATATCAAAAGTAAACTGTATAGGATCAATTATTTCAAAACAAATAAGACCATAAAAGTCACATGACATGGATACGCCTTTTGCCCGGCTCCTTGGAAAGCTGGATCCACATCTTTCAATGATACTGCCATCCTTGAAGGATTAAGTTTCAATGTTTTCAGCTACAAGAGGCAAATTCTGCAAAATTACATGCACAGGTAATTGAGCAATAATTTATTTATATCTGAACGGACAAACAATATCAACTTTTCTGCACAAAATGTGCAATTCTCGAATATTTTTTTATATCAAAACAACATCAGATTTTGGGTATCACTTGTTGATTGTAATAGTTTCCTTGAACGTCTTTGGATGTTTCAGTATACTGATGGTTAACACAAACAGTTAGCAGCAATTGCCTAATCATGATAAGCACTAGTACGTTACTATGAGAATTTGCATGAGGCAACCACTTATAAGGATGTACTTGAAGCTTATGGAATAGGAATATCTTGAACATCAGCAAAGGTCATGGCATCAAAGGTTGCTAATGAGCATAATTATTTTAAATACCATAATTCTTCACGAAGTCCACTACTGAAAGTCGATTTCATTGCATAACTTGTTTACTGTGATCAGGGTGCAGTCACAGTACAGAGAAAGCTGCTTGAGTAATAAATTAAGGTCCAGATAAGAATTTGCAATAAGGTCACTCCACCGAACTAAACCAAAAGACCACAAACTATGTAGTCCCAAATATGAGGGGGAAAGCCATAACCAAAACGAAGAATCACAAGATCCGATGGAGAAAAATGGGAAGAACTTTTGGATCAACAACTTATTTAACTCTATCAGATATACACGGGGCATAGATGCCGATCTGTACTATAAAAGACCTAAGTGATGTAATATCATATCCATAGATCTTTCCGATCCACTGAACTTCCCGATCACCAATTTCAGAACGATCAACTACAATCTCCATATTATAATTCCAATTCGCGTAAAACATGTTCATGGAGTTGTGGTTATAAAGAAAAAAATACAAACTAAGTTATTCACAACAGTAATCCAGTAAATCACAGCCTGATCACTCAAGCCAGCACAAGCCAAGCACTGATCCAGTTTCTTGCCTTAACAAAGCTCCTCGGCTTGTCCACCCCCATTCCCAAGACAGCCCAAAGATTTCCACATAAACAAAACTAGATCGACCCCCGTGGCGGGGAAGTCAACTCAACGACTACCAAGGTAACAGCCACGAATCTCAATACCCACCATTTTTCCCCCCTAAAAAGGAAAGGAGAAAAAAAAACCCGAAGTAAACGGCGACAGAAAAAGCGAATTGAATTAGAAATCACACCAGATGTAGCTCAAATCCCGCGGCGGCTGGTCCGAATTCAGGCAGAGAGACGCAGGAAGACGACGAAGACTAGTCGAACGAACGATCGATCGCGGCGACGAAGCGAGACGAGAAAGGTCGGTAGAGGGGGGAAGGCGAGAGATGGTGGCCTGCGAAATTATCACCAGTGGAGTTTGAAAGCGAAGTGGGGCCCAGTGTCGCTCTGTAACCATTAATTAAATTTAATCTAATTATTGCATCTATAACCGCCTCCTCCTCCTCTTCCTCTTCCTTGACGCGAAGAGGGAGGGAGGAAGCGACGATCACCGTCCACCGGGTGGTGACAAAAAAAATGCCACCTACTCACAGGGACGCCTGGTGGGGCCCCTGATCCCCGCCACCCGCCGAAAGTGATCATTCTATCGCGTCGGACACCTCACAAGGTAAGGCGCCGCCACGGCACGGCCCCGCTCCATGCAACCAATGAGTGGCATGGGTATATCCTGTGGTGGAACTTCGAAGTAGCGTGGGCTTCGAGATCGGCATTGTTACTTGGTAAGGCAATTATTAATATTTTGATTTTTTTGAAAAAAAAATTATTTTCACGTCGGCCTATTGTTCGCCAGGTTGATTCTCTGGAATCTGCGTTCTGGGATCCTATCGCTTGCCGGACAGGAAACGATGTCTCATGCTGACGTGCTTTCTCGGCATTGGAAATACAGTGGGCGGCCACCAAACGGTCCCTTGTTTGTGGGTCCGGTCCAGGTCACCAAATGTCGCGTGTCGCGGCCCCCGTCTATCCATGCCGTGTCCGACCCGGCACTGATCCGGCACGACACGATGCGTCCCGGATCCGACCCAACTTAGGCGCGGATAAGGAGTCAGTGCCTAAAAAAACATTTTATTAAATAAAATATAGATATTAATTAAAAATGCTAGATATTACATAAATATGACAGTTGTAATTTGTTATTATCGTTTAATAATTTTATCAAATATTATCATGTTAATATTTTTATTAATTATGTTTTAAACATAACGCGAAAAAATCTAGATCAAATAGTCTGATTAGGTAGGATCCATTTATATCTCTGCCTAATAACAAAGATATTAGTTTTTTTTAGCTGGTATAGGTATCTAATTTATGCTAATTAATCCTGAAATGATTAGTAAAAGGAATGAATTTAAAAAATAATAATAATAATAATATGATACAAAATATTTAGCACTGGGTTATAGTTGAGACCATGATCGTCAATCCAAGAACTTATCTATTAATCAAAACTGCAATAATCATTTGTGATCTTACTTTCATATAATATTTAGTATTATTACATAATTATCAACCTAATAAAATAAAATATATACTTTATAATTCTCCCTCAATTAATTAAAAAAAAAAAGGAATAACTTATTCTTCTTGTTGTTGATGTGGCTAGATAAAGGGAAAAAGAGCCGCTTGTAAAGATTGTTTGCTAAAAAATATAAAAGGAAGACCGTTATTTAAAAAAAAAAAAAAAATCAGAGAAAAAAAATAGAAAGAAAAAAGAAAATGAGAAGTGCTTTACCTTCTTCTTTATAACCTCGACTAGCTAGATTCGATGAGTTTGGCAACTACACAAAAAGAGAAGGCAAGGTAAAACATAATTATTTTTACAGTGCCAACAAAATCTTAGAAAATACGAAAAAAGAAAGAAGATGCGAGGTTAAAGGATTGCTCTTATTCCGGGAAAAGGGCAACATATTGTGTTTCTTACTCGCTTGAAAATAGAAAGGAGAAAAAAAATTAAAAGAGCTCTTATGCTCAAGAAGAGAGACAAAAAAAAAAAAACTACAAGTTTACGGATGTTAAGAGTAGGAGAAGAAGTATATGTGGAAGAAGAGGAGAAAAATAAAAGAGAGATAGACGAAGGCACGGTGGTGCTTGCATGGTGAGGCTGCAGCGTTTCAGGAGGCGATCGCACCCTCTTGTCCCCACTTGGTACGCCCCTAGGGTGATCGGCCCGAACAGAAGTTTTCAATGGGCTACGAAGATAAATTAGAAAGTGGTCACAAAGAATGTGTGACCCATCAATCCAATAGTCTTAAGTCAATCACTGACTAAGAGAAATCCATTAAGTTACCCTATCGCTTGCGCTGTTGCTTTGGGTACCATCAAATTATAGTAAAACAGCAAATTATTTTATTATCAAATTTTATATTATATTTTTTTATTTTTCCCCTAAAGCGCTTAGTTAATGGAGATTCCTTGAATTTTCTTTGCAAATCTGTTTAAGTCTATTATGCAAACTAAAATAAACATCAAAATATTGGTTTAGCAAATATTTGAAAGTGTTGTTTTCTTATGGATCCATCATTCAATGAATGTGAATTAAACAATTATATCTTCGCTTTTAATAGAGAATATGTCAAGGAGATTTTTTCTAATGCAAGTCGACAATCTTATTGTTGGGGTTATGATGCAGCGAAAGGTGTTTAATTGTTACCTAAGTATTTGCCGTTTAATTTTCTAAGAGATGTTAGTCATTTGAGGTGTCTGCCACGAACGCTTTCTGATTTATCTTGATAACGGATGAGAAACTTCCATTGGGTCATTTGAGGCGTCTGCCATAACTGCATGTCAACATGCATTCATGTATGTATAGGTGGAGATCAAACTTTTTAGGGTCAACCAAAGAGGTTGAATGCGCTGGCCGGTCAGACTTCCTCGACCCCACAACCCACAAAGGCTATGTTCCCTTCAGTACATGTACTTTGCTTTGCCAACTCAAAGAGATCAATCAGTCGGATTCTACATTGATTTTAGGGGCTTAGCGCCCCTTCGTATGTACTTTACTTTGCTAGATCAAAGCAAAGTACATACGGAGTCTAAATAGAAATCGTAATTAAGGGACGTTGGATTTCTGGGTAGTTCACTGTGAGCGCTTTCTGATTTACCCTGGTGGTCAGTGGAAAATTTCTATGGGACCGGGCCAGCCACCCCCAGAGATAGTCAATGAGGCTAACTGGATTTATCATTTTTTTTTTCTTTTTTGCTTTGCTAGATCAGAGAGAACCCAGTCGGATTCCACATACCCCTGGGGATTAGTTCCCTTTGATCCCTTATATATAGATGAACAAACTTATAATTAGATCCGCTCGCCCGGAGACTAGGGGCTCTGCTCCTCTACCTCTTGCTCTATTATCATGGAACCCTCACTGCTCCACTCCGTTCAATGGGTCGAGTGTTGAACTAACTATTTATGGGCTAACATCCTCATAAATGTTGCACATGAAGTGTGCTCTTGGGATGATATCCTTATTTAGATACGAGATATAGGCGATGAGACAAGCTAATACATAAAATATATTGTGATTAGACCTTTTCACTAAAGGATAAGGATATGATGCCGAATTAATGAGGAAAGATTTGTATCTCAAGGTATTATAAAAGGAATCCATGGGAGCGAGCGCAAGTATGCTTTTCAAACACACACATTCCAAATTCATCTTTTATCTCCAAGCCACTAATTCGAACGTCGGAGTAACTGCGACATATTCCTTGGCCTGCCTACTACTAATGCTCCCTTTTCCCTTTCTTTTTCATGATCCTTCATGTATTTGTTCCGGGGTCTTCATCCAGTCAACTTAGTAAGCAACTCACCGGTGGTCTAACCTTCACCGATCTCAAACACGATCACCGATAATCACATGGGCCATTAGTACTAGTCTTGAGAAATCCTATAGCCTATGGAGCTTTGAAGGAAGAGTTTAGAGGGCACGGAATGAGAGTTTGGAGAATTCCGAGGGGGGAAGAGTTCGGGGGCTTGCAGTATGAAATTTAGAGAGCTCGGAGGAAAGAACTCAAGAAGCTCGGAGAAGGAAACTTAGAGAGCTCGAATGCCGGAATTGAAGGGACTTGAACTAGAAAACTTAAGAGACCAAGCTCGAGAGTAAAGAGCATGGATAATTGAACTCAGAGTGGCCGGAGAGCTCAGGGGACTTACAAGCTCATCTTCTACTATGAGGTGCTAATGTGTTGACATAGTTTGTGAGGTCAACTCTTTAGAGCTGCTAATGTATCGATCTAGTCTGGCAGGTTGACCTGTCCAGTACAATCACATGGGTATAATTTACTGATTCAGAGTGAGATTGTTATCACATAAAAAATAATTTCACATCCAATCTAACTTTTTCTTCCATAAAATTTTATCTGTATTTTGTTATTAACCTAAGCATTTTAGAGGAAATCATAAGCAAGAGGAAATCCATATTTTAATAATTTTGGATGGAAATAAAATTTAAATAAAGGAAGGTGGTTATAAAATTCAATTTTATATATTATTTTTCAATTGAAATTATAGTAAATACAGCTGGGTGGCATATGGCACAATTAAATAAGAAAATTACAAAATTAAAAAAAAAACATAACTTTCTTCATTTCTACGTTCAATAAAATAAAACAAAATTAATGGGAAAAGAAAATGGTAAATTAATTGGCAAGTCAATATCATTAAACTTCGAGCACACGATACTTCAAGTTTTCAGCTTTTTTCATCCACTTGACCAAGTGCCAGTCCAATTTCAACGGACGGCATCGAGCGATCAGTTGACAAATCGACACGAGTTGACCCGTTTTGTTCATCGATCACAAATCTTTAATAGATCTGATTCCAATTTCTTTAATTATTTAATATTCAAGATTTCGCGTTCCACGCACGATGGACTCGTGTAGGGCGGTCAACGCACCGGAAGCCACAGGGAAGGCGGCGACGATCCAACGGACCGTGTGTTTTTTTCCCGGCACGAATCTTGGCGTCATATTCGCGTTGCCTTAACGGCTACGACTCTTTCCCAAGTCAACACGCGATTTCCCTCGATGACTTTGTTATTCTGCGTTCCTTGACATTGCGGTTTGGATCCGATCCCTCGATCTCCGCCCGCTAGCACGCAACCCCTTCCCTACGTTTCAAAATCCTATTGGTTGCCACAGGCAACTCGCATCGCGGAAATCGCACTGGACGATGAGTTTTTGCTTTACGATTCGTATGATTGGAGATCGGACGGTGGATCTGGCCTTCCTTATCGTGTTGCAGCGGATCCTGTTAAAAAAATACTCGGCACTTGGTCAACTTGTGGGTGGGAATATATAAATTGCAGCATCGAGTGGAGCAATAAACACACTTTTTAAAAAGTTTTTTTTTTTTTTCCAAAGTTGACTTTTAAAGAGAACGCATATTGTTTACTTTATTCTGATTAGAAAATATTCCGTAAAAATGGAAACTCTGAGGGGGTTTTTGAAACTAATGCAGTCCGTGGATATATTATAAGCGGCCCGCTCCGTTTCCCACTTCGTTTTGGGTCGTCTGCTTCTCTTCTTGATTTACTTTGTCGTGAGGAAGGTCTCTTGGATCTAGTCTCGACCGTGCGATTGAACATTCGGAAGGATGATGGCCGTCGATCTGCAGGGCCGAGGCGAGATGGACGACGTGAGGGCGGTGAAAGAGGCGGCCGGCGCCGGGTTGCGTAGCTTGGAGAACCTCGCCTTCCAGCTCTCCCTCCAGCGGTCTTCCGCCGACTGCCGCGAGATCCCCGACCTCACCGTCTCCAAGCTCAAGAAGGTGATCTCCGTGCTTAATCGCACCGGCCACGCGCGGTTCCGCCGCGGCCCTGTCGCCTTTGCGCCGGCCGTCGGCGTTCACGAGGGCTTCAGCGGGGCGGAGGACCAGACGGCTCCGCCGCCGCCGCTTCACCCGATGGTCGCCCCTAAGGCTCTAACCTTGGACTTCGCGAAATCCACCGCCGACCACGCCGACACCGCGCTCACCCTCAGCTTCAGCACCTCCGCCACCTCCTCCTCCGCCAACTCCTCCTTCCTATCGTCCCTCACCGGCGACGGCAGCGTCTCGAACGGCAAGATCGGTCCGATCATCCTCGCGGCGGCACCCGTACCAGCCCCCGCCACCGCGGCCCTCTCCTCCGGGAGGCCGCCTCTCGCCTCCTCCCATAAGAAAATCTGCCTCGGCGAAGGGCACAGCCACGCGCATAATTCCCTATCGGGGAAGCACGCCGGCGGACGCTGCCACTGCTCCAAGAAAAAGTAAATAAAGATCCCCAAATCCTCCTCTTTCCTCCTCCTCCTTCTTCCGTCGCGCATAATTTTTTTTTTTTTTTTTGAATCTAACTTTCTTCGCCCTCACCGTCCGCAGGAAACCCCGCGTGAAGAAGACGATACGCGTGCCGTCGATCAGCTCGCGCAACGCCGACATCCCGGCCGACGAGTACTCGTGGCGCAAGTACGGCCAGAAGCCGATCAAGGGCTCCCCTTACCCCCGGTAACTATGCTCCCCCTGACTCCCCATAATCTCTACCGTCCAATCTTTTACCGCTGGACGCGTGGCCTGACCAACCGCTCGCCGTCTCAGGGGCTACTACAAGTGCAGCAGCGTGCGCGGTTGCCCGGCGAGGAAGCACGTGGAGCGGGCGCCGGAGGACCCCTCGATGCTGATCGTGACGTACGAAGGGGAGCACCGCCACACGGCTGCCGCCCCTGCCACCGCCGCCGACCCGCGCAGCCATATCAGTCGCTCGTCGCCAGTCGTACAACCCTTTTGACCGGCAGGAACTCACCGCAGTACCACCCTTCCAGTAAATTCTTTTTAATGTTTTCTTTTTGTAAAAAAAAAACCGAGAAGAGTGATCGGGATCTGTCGAAGTTTGGCAGCTTGTGGAATGGATCCAACATCAAATCTATTAAAAAGGAAAACAAAATCTCTAGAAAATCGTCGCGTTTGATCCTTTCCGAGCGGTGGCGACTTGATCGAAGGCGGAGTGGGTCAAAGCTGACGGCGCGCGGTGGTGGGATCGGTGGGCGACAAGTCATGTCGTCGACCTCAGTTGGGTCAATGGTGGCGGGTCCCGGTGTGGTCCTCGCGCTTGCCTCATCGTTTGCCGTTGACGTCCAGGGCTCCTTTACTCGGTCAAACAAATTTGTCGTGACTCGGATTAGCATTGATTAGAGGAATCATCAATTAGCAATTAATTACCAAATATTAATTATCATACATTTCAATGCCTTCACGCCATGGAAC
>JBAMIE010231119.1:0-20820 GCA_037177295.1 Kaempferia parviflora
GGACATGGGACCCTATGAGACTCCGGGAGTACGGAAACAACCATCAGATAGGAGTAGAGAAAAAAAAATCTATTATATAGGTGAAAAAAAATCTGACAACCAGCTTAAGCCCTAACGGGATAATATAGTGTTCTTACACCTCATAGTAAGAAGCAAATTCATTGTCCAGTCTTCCACAGGGATACATTACGTAATATCTTTTTTCAAGCCAAGCATTTAGTTCATTTTCAAGTGGTTGCATCTCTAAAGTATGAACATTAAATTTCTAAAATTAATTAATTCAGGAAAAATATGTCTATTTAAACTATAAAAATAAACAAAAGTAAGTTTAGTTATTATAAGACCAAAACAAGAAGATGGTGTGCCTTTTTCAACAGCTGCTCTTATGGCATTGATGTTTGCAGTCCCATTGATTTTATACATGTAGAAATGGGATCCAAAGCCTCCAACACAAGAGATCTATTAGAATTTATATTTAAGTTACAAAAATCATAAACTGAATACTATAATAGCTAATGACATTGTCAATACTCCAATAGAATAACAAGTGAACATGAACAAATTATTGTTTTATCATCTTCACTTATTGATGGCAATATGAATAGCTATAGAAATGTTGCTCCAGATGCATGACACATCAACACTGTAGACCATATGAAATGTGGATTTCTTCAAACCTTTGTTGATCCCAAATCACGTGGTATCCATATTCTTACTATCATGGTGTAAAAGTTCAATCATTTTGCATAGGTAAAATAACCATAAAATTGTTTTTTCCAAGGCCAAAATGGGTAGGTGGTCAATATGCATGACTAAGAAGTTTCCAGCAAGGCGCACCACAGCAGACACATCATTCAAAACATCCTTCCAAGATTCAGGTACGAGAAGGTTTCCTATCAAATAGAAAGGTTAGCCTTAGAGGATTAACTCAATTTTTTTAGAGGGAAAAAGTTTTTTTTCTTAATTTCCAACCTTGGTGCCACTCAACTTTATCAGCCCATGGCTCATGTATTGATGTCCTTCCAGACCTGCGTAACAAATAAAATGTCAAAGCTAAGCACATCCTTCCTATGCAAGTTCAATCAAAATCGAGATCAAGACACATGCTAAAAAATCACAATATATGAGCCAAAAGCCAAAAATGAGTAAAAGGATATTTAATTAGAAAATACGTCAAAAGGTTCCAAGTCTTTTGTTTGACTTATTGAAGTTAGAATAGGATGCATTTAGAAAGGAGTTGAATTGCAATAATATCTTATTTTTTCAATGGAACTGATTATTCAGTGAAATTTCCTTTTTTTCACAAGCATAATCCTCAGCACCAGTAAAAAATCATTACACCAATCTAATGGTTTACTATCCTAGCCATTCTAGAGGAGAGACGGAATACACCAAGAATAAGATAGGAAAGTAGCTAAAAACCAACAAAATTTTGATAAACAACAAAACTCATTATAGATAAGGTTGCAATTCTATTAAAAAAACAAATTGATTATTCAATTATAGACAAACTGCCAGGATGCCAAGGCTACAATATGAGCAGAAAGAACACGTACACACCTGCTGAGACTAGAAACAAATACTCCTTGCTCCAAAGCCTCTTGGCAAACGTGTGAACCAATGAATCCATTGCCTCCCAGTACAAGTAACTGTTATAAGAAGAATAAGAATTAGCAAAAGAAAAAGACTCAGAGAGAAATTAGCAAAAAGCTTGTAACATCAATAGGCAATAAAGAAACATCACCTTTTCTGACGGTGGAGGCGATGCTCTTACTGTTTCTGCTTCATCCACGTTAGGAGGCGCATCTGCACGATTGGACTCGGTCGAAAAGGATCTTCCATATCTCAAAAGACCGGCAGAACTGTTTCCGGAAATTCACACTATAAATAAGTGAAAGACACATCTGACTATCTAATAGATACTTCAAATACGAATTCTTGTGTGTATTATCCATTAACATTATCTAATTGAACGATATGTTTCAACAGTTTGAGCAAAGAGGAGAAAAGTTATAGATATGTTGCAATCGTTCTTACTGCAAATGAAGGATCAATATTAGACATCAAAAGCGTATTTTGAAAACAAGCAAACAAAAAAACGTCTCCTGCGGCAGAAACTAAGTTATTACATCAAAGATCTATTGTACAAGACCCCTTTTGTCGATCGGTCACGAAAAAATAGCGCGATGTAACATCGATCTTATATTTCCAAAAGAAAGGGAGGAAAATCAACCGATCGAGTAGGTAGAATCGCAAGAGACGCTCACAGCGAGCGGGAAGCGGAAGAGTGCTTGCGGATCAAACTCGAGACGATCGATCTCATCCTCCTCGGCGCCCCCAATTCGTCTTCGTTCAGTCAGCGAGGTAAAGGCGACGCCTTAAGCAGGGGTGGGTTCGTTCGGAACTTTGAAATGCCTCTTTCGCCTGGTTGCAGGCCGACTTGCTCCCTCCCGTCGGTTGCGTTGTCAAGGCACGGCGTGCCCAGTCATCGACCGGCGAACGTAGCAGCCTCGCGATTCACTCGCTCGCTCAAAGTCCCTCTGACCGACAATGGGGGTAGTGGCAGCTGCGACGGGCTTGCGAATTTCGATGTTACCGGGTCGGGCCGGGCCGGGCCGGGCCGGGTCGAATTAATAAGATGACGATACCTTAAAAGGATTAACGGGAATGAAACATTGAAAATTTGTCAGACCACCTAGCTTATTATATATAACTTTGACCAGAGTTCATTTGTCCACAAAATATTATATGTGAAACATTTTCTAAGAAAATTTCACAATGAATTTTTTTTTTGTTTAATGATCTTCTGTCGAACATTCAAATAGCAAAATGATTGCAGATACCTGATCTATTACCATCCCTATAACATCAACACAGCAACAACAAAGAGGAATGCCATTAGAGAAAAAGAATGGAGAAAATCAAAAGCACTGTAATTACCAGTTGTATACGGCATCGCAACACAAGTGATCTTATTTACGATAAAGTAAACTCCACTGCGTTTGTATAAATTAGCCAAAAGCACTGTGTTTAGGAGAAAGGAAGCCTGCACTGCAATGGTAGCACAGCACTCGAATGAGCATAAGCACGCCCACATTTACGAAACAAAATCAAAGTTTTCATAAAAGTGAATAAGTGTGTTACCTGAAATTGCCACATTTTGATAGCTTTTGTGTGATCCATCCAACAGTTACCTGGTGGAATAATAGCAAAATGATTTTCCTGTGACTGAGCATTTACACATGTTAAAAACTTCTAGACATAGCGATTATAAATGCAATTAGTCTTGTTCCAGTCCTTATCAGCATCTAAAATTTGTTACAGTACAAAGCAGCTGAAGCTTGAACTCGGAGGAACTTAAACAACAACATGATTTGCTTTCTCGATTCTTATGATACAAAGGTTGCTGAAAATATAAAAAACTACTTTTTCTGTACACAGGTCACTGCAACTTAAGATGGTCTCAATTAATCTCTGAGAAGCAGCTAGCTACACTGGCATAGACAAAAAGATGGCAGAGGGCTGGCGATGGAGTGATCTGAGGATGATTAGTGACTTGATGTCTAAACAATAAACACAATGCGCATAAAATAGATAAGGTTGTGCATGGGCATATTGCCAAGAGGCAAACAATGGGTTAATTTCATATATGACTAGAATTGAACCAATGATGATGGCTCTATTGTTCGCTGAAATTTGTATGTTGTATAACCACTGACATTGGATCTCCTTCTCAAAATGATCCCAACTTTGTTATTTGTATCCTTGAAACGAAAACTTGTCTGTTTTTGAACCAGACAAACATCGAGTGATAGCAATTTTGCAGCAGGAAAAAGGTCTGAGCTAACATCCAGGCTATTATGGCCTTGTCCTCTTCCAGTTCATACCATTTGTGAATCATAAAGCATGACTACATCTGAAGACAGCCTTAATAAGCTAAAATCTGCCACATTCGAGTTCTTTCATAAGTATTCATTATACATCCATATCTTTCCTCTTCCTTCCTGCCTTGTTTGTTGGCTTTGGATCACTCTCTATGGTATTTGAACCAGAATCCTGGTTCTTAATGTAGATAAGACAATCATCAAGAGTGTAAATACGGAGTGCAAGCGATGAAATTGTAGATGTCCTTGCAGCAGCTGTCTGAGAGGACCAGTACCACCACCCATTTTTTAGGTACTCCATTTTGATCATACCTTCAAGCAGGGTTGTTGCTTGAACCATCTGGAAAGACCATCCAAAAAAATGAAGTTGCATGTAACTGTGAATATTAGCGTATGAAAGAAAACACACATAAAAAATTGAATAGTAAGAGTTAAGTGACCAATAAAGTAAATTAGCAAGAGTTGAAGTTTATTCAAGAACCAGGAGCCCCAAAAAGGACCAGAAGAAGCAACAGAATGACAACTGTCACCATGGAATCCTTTAAAATTTTTAAGTTTTCCAGTAACCTTTGAGACACTTTGGTTACCTTCACTACAATTACAAACTCTTCCATGTTACTAATAACATAGTTAAGCAATCCCTTCAAGGAGAAAAACTAACTAACAACATCAACAAATAGATATATAACCATGTAGAATGTCCTTGTCCGTATCAACATATGCAAAGACAGAATGAATCACACTTTTTAAAGCTAAATAACATTGAGAAGCACTTGAGGAAAAAAATGCAATATTCTACAAAATTGTATATTAATCTGTATGAATAAAAAAATGATTTCTGTGGAAACTCAAATGAGACAAAGAAGAGACACCACTACAAAACACATTTTACAAAGTTTTGTAATTCCTACCAACCAAGGAACTGTATAACTTGCACATCAGCATAGTGGATGATGATCAATTTGCACAAATATGGTTTTGTAGATGTTTCCAGAAAATAATAAAAATAAAATAAACCATTACTGGACATTACCCATATCGTGTGGAGGCCTAGTAACTGATCAACTATCCACTCACACATACACGATCGTGGACAATGAACAATTTGCTCAAATATGGTTTTTGGAAGTTGGGACATCAGGTAGTGGCAATAGTTTCAGAAAACAAGGATAAACACTAATCCAATTTTGATAATCCTACAAGAAAACATTAAAGTGAACTAGGAAAGTCCAACTGATAATAACATGAAATATTCCTACAAACTTGTGATAGGGTAGAGCACATAGAAACTGTAATTTTAGCAAAAGATATCCAACTAGCATAAGCAAAAATATAAATACCACGATTGCTCTGTATCATCTAAAGGCTAATCACAAGTGAATTAAATATTTAGCAGCTCTTCGTTTAAAAGCAACTATGGAAGTGTTTAAAACCTATGCAAAGGTATCTGAGAACATCCTTATAGCCAAAGGATTTGCTCTTGAATGGGCATGTACTTCAAACAATCAAATGAAGAGCAAGTGGAATTTCAAAAGGAACAGCTTCTTAATTGAACTCACCTCAAAAATTGACTCCAACAATTTAACAAAGGCACGCCATTCACATCTTTTTTGCAACATTGTTTTTGATGGTCTCAGTGCTTCAACTGGAAGTGCAGCTTCCATATCAAGTAAGTTAATCTTGAGCCGCTTAAGAATTTCAGATGTCTTCCCAACTACAGGTCTCAATGATGATTCCGGAACTATGTAGCCACTGCTAATTACAGAATGTTGAATGCTAATAGACATAGAGGATGCTTCTTCCTCATTACCAATACCTCGACCAGATCTTTTGATTCTCTGAGATTGTTCATCATTAGCATTACCAAGAAAATTCTGAGAAGTGCTGGCTTGTCCATTCCCTCTTCTAACTTCATCCTCAGTTACATTTAACCCTGTTCCGCCCATCCCCATAGGTGATAAGGACTGCCCTCCTGAAGAAAAGGGCAAACCAGCACTCACACTAATATCAGACTTCAGACTTTGGTTTAGCACTTCTACTGAAAAAGTAGGTGAAGGGACAAAGGATGGAACTCCATTGGACCCGATAAGACCTATTTCTCGCACTAACTCCTTGTTAGAGTTCTTTACTACGAACCTTTTGCTGATAATATCAATATCATAAGGGCATGTTGTCCTTGAAAGTCTAATAAAACTGGAGTAAATTTCCAAACTTTTCTTTGATGCATCTCTGAGATCAACTTCATCATGATTTTCTTTTCCTCTGATGTTCTCAGACCTTGTTCCCTTCACTTTTGATTGATCAATGTTTTCTTTGCTTTCATCAGATCCAGCTCTATTCCGGGTACACCTTCCCTCATTGTGTCCATCAAGTTCCACATAAGTTGAAAATGTTTGGTGACAAGACAAACAATGGTGTCGAGAAGGCCATACAGGTTCCAAGCATTCACATCTGAACATTCTCTCCTCATGACTTGGTTTTCCCTTCTTACCTTTTTTCTTTGGAATTTCAGCTGTTTCTAGCTCAAAGAAAGGACCATACTTGGCTTCAAGGATCATTGCAGCCTTTGTAGTTAAATGTTGATACCCCGTGCAATCCTTGCTATTGGAAGATTTTATAGTAGGATGAGAATCATTAGGAAGAATGCTAGACACTTGGTGTAGAAGCCTTTGCCATTGCAAGATATTTTCCTTCAATTCTTTTTCTTTTTGGTCAGCACTGCTCAGCCAGCTAACAATTTCCTGAATATCATTGTCAGTTTCATACAAAGAAAATGAGCAATAGCTAAACTTTTGTGAATCACAAGCAGATGTGCTACATGCATCAGATCCACCTGGCCCAAAAGTTGGTGCCAAACTAGGAGAGACCATATCCACAAGGTCACTACCCTTGGGTTGGCTTAATTCTTCCATTCTGTTCTTCTCTTGTGGTGCCATCATGCTTCCATCAGCAATCAGCCAAGGATGCATACCAGGTCTGCAAATAACCCAATACAATCGACCAAAAGAATCCCTTCCAAGGAAATCCCTTCTTAAAGATGTCATCATAAGCTGAGATTCAATACTAGAAATTGACGACTCTACATCTGAAATTTGATTCTTTAAAGCATCCAGTTGAAGATCGTTGATAGAGGTGGCATGGACCTCATTGGTGTTTCCCTGATTCACATCACCTTGGTTGGAGGAGAAAAATTCAGTTGATGCACTCATTACCCACTTAGTTTTTGAAATATTATTATCCTGTGTTGTACCACCCTGAATGCCCATAATAGAACCATGACATGTGTCAGCATGGGTAATCACTACTGCAGTTGTTTCCATGTTTTGAGTCACATGAGGTCTTTCAAGGTTGCTGCTTTCATCGCCCAGCAACCCCCTCTGTGCAGTTTCATTATCAAAACCAACGATAGAATCTTCCCTTGCTTTCTTACTTTCTTGGTCAGAAGAAGCTAATGATAATCCTTTATCTTGTTTTATTTGGTTTTCTTTGTCGAGTGTAGCACTAGGGAGTACATTACCAACAACTGCACATTTGTCTTTAGTATGTTGATCACCAGGCTGTATCTCAACTTTCCTATTATGATCAGAATGAACATCAATCATACTCTTTGAAAACTGGCCCACATTCTCGCTGAAATCATTTCGTCCATCCTGTCCAAGGACAGATTCAATAGTTGAAGTTTCAGGAACATTTTCAGGATCAGCATTTATAGGAGCGTCACTGACAATATGCTGGCACTCAGCTAACCTAGCAGATGCATTTCCTTCTTCCTCTTCCCTTGCACCATCACCAGATTTGTTGGATTTATTAGCACTTTCTCTTGCAATGTTCAAGGACAAAATATCTTCCTTGACTTTCAAGCTTTTCCAGTCCATAACTAGTGCTCGTAATTTTTGTTGCAAATCATTTGACTTTTCATTACACTGATCTAGGTGCTCCCTAATAAGTACAGTGTTCAACACCTCATCACACAGAAACTTCAGCAACAATATTCTCTGTCATCCATTAATTATGATTAGCATAATACATTAAATAATGTAATATTTGACACAGACTCTAAACAAACTGTTGGTGTAGATAGCACTCTTTTGGACTCAACACAAACTAATATCAAATTATTGTTCCCATGCATTAATGTAAGATTCTCCATATCAACAACTCAATAAAAAGGTAAATTTCAGGTCAAAAGGGAGGAGAATACTAAACCTAATTACATAAGCACAAAAATGAAGGATGCCACAAATGGTTAATTTCAAATATGAAGGTATACAAAGTAGGGGTTGGAAGAAATAAGATGATCTAGTATGATAGTTGATGTCACATTACCTCACCTTCGTTTGACTTTAATTTACTTGGGATCAGATCACATAATAATAGCGGGGCAAAAACATATGAACATCAATATATTATGTGAAACGGTAACCACATATGTACAGCCCATATGGAATATGTGAACTTACTAAGATTTTGTTTAATCTCAATGTGATTTTATGTGCTATGTTACTTGGACCGGGTAAAAGTATCCAACATAGGTGTAAAGTCCAAGTACTAGAGATTATTTTTGTAATTGGCTCATATAGTAATTCTTATTTAATCAAGGTCCTGAAATATTGGTGCAACTCCTACAGCTGAATGAGCATAGAGAAACATAATTCAAAAGCAAAAAAGTTATATGCATGAATACCACATTATTCAAAAGAATCTCATTTATAACTGTGATTTACAGTGGTTGAAGGATGTGAGAAATTTTTAGATAAAGATAAAATGATCAGTAAAGGAAAACAAATAAAGCAAGATATCTTATTCAATTTACTTTAAGGATGTTCAAGAAACATCAGCAAGATAAATAGAAAGCTAATGTAAGTTGGTTAAACATTTAACATGAACCAAGAATATCAAAATAAAGCAATTTTCAGAGTGAGCATATTATTCTTTGAAATCAAGAAGATATAAATTCAGACCAAAATAATGAAAAAACGAACATAAAGTTGTGTTCTTCAACATGGAAAAATACACTTAAGCTAGGTGTAAATTTAACTTTAATAACCAAATAAAAAATAACTAATTACTGAATCATGCATAAAACATAGAAAGAAACAAATAAGTGGGCATCCCTTATTCCTGAACATGCTTCTGGAAGTTTAAGAAATAGTATTATGAACATGGCAGAGACCAGAATGCTAAAAAAAACATGCATTCAAATATGAAAGAGATGCAACTAACCTCTTCCATACTGTAGTCCCAATACTCTCTCTCGTCCATTGTGCATGTTAGTTGATTCAAAGCCTCTTGAAAAGCACGATTACCCTCTCCTAAATATCTCCTCTCACAGTTCTTGCTAACCTGAGTATTATGGTTCCAATCTTGTTTCTTGGACTGAATCTTGATGCATGATGGACAATACCAATTGCCTTCCGGAATCCGAGCAAGAGGCGGATTTAAACAATAAGTATGGTATTCTGAGTCACAAGTATCACAAAGCAAAACGCTATCATCATCCTTATCAATGCCACAGACTTTACAAACTCCCTCTTCCCAAGGAGCCTTGAGCATTTCACTTGTTGCAAGGATATCATACAGTTCTTTCTGCTTTACGGGATCAAGAGAATCAGCACCTGCAAGATCATCAATTTTCTCCAGTAGAGTAAGTACCTGTAAAGACACAGAACATGATTCAAATTCTTTAACCTCTTCTGAACATGTCTAAAAGGAAAGGATATAAGTACCAACTACTAATTTTGGACACAAGCTGGTAAAAAATGCAAAAATTAAATCCATGCACAAACTGACAAAAAATTTGAATTTGCATGAAAATGAGTTGTCTTGAGAGCAAAACAAGGTCAGAAAAAAACAATACACATTTTGAAGAGTAAAAAAAAATCCAATATTTACAGTTTTAAGACCTGTTCATTTGACATGCAGATCCAAAAACATAAGATTACCTTCATGTGCATAGTCACATACAGCATATACATTGAAATACATCATTATTGTAGGAATACATGCAAAAGAAGGAAAGGAAGAGGTTGTGGTATTAACAACTTAAACCTCAATTTCCACTGTTCTTTAGAGTAGAGTGCATAATCCTGCATACATAATTGAAGCTAGGATGCCTCATGCTCATTAATCCCACATGAATAAAGTGTGGTGATTCATTAGATAAATTGGTCACTTTCATAACAACCAAAGCTTATGAGATAAGCGGTTAGTCAATCAATTTTAACATATTATCATATGTACAAAGTCCAAATTTGACCTTAACTAAAAAAAGGAAATTATATACCTCTAAGTCATGATGAGCATGAGGGGAGGGGTATGTTGAAGCTAGGATGCTCTAAATCCTGTGATGATTCATTAGAAAAATTGATGTCTTTCCTAAGAGCTCAAGCTTTTGAGATATGTGTTTGGCAATCAACTTTAATAGAGAGAAAGTTGAGAAGACAGTGATGTGGATACTTTCAAATTGTTTGTTCAAATTAAGTCTTCAATGTTGCTTACATAAAGCAGTGCCATATATGCTTCAATGTATCTATTAATATCTTAAAGAATGTAAAGTAGATATAGATATTAACAAAAAAAAAAAAAAAACTAGTATAAAAGTTTACTGGATCAGAGATTGTCAAGATCCATAAACAATTAACGAATTATAAACTATTTTGTGTATAAGAGTAGAAGAACACATATATAAAATAAATAAATAAATAATATTAATGGAAAATGCTAAAATTTGTCATACAACATTTAATGAAAAGAATTGCATACAGATATTGGGCAATATGTATGGGTACCAAGATGAATTTTGATAGGTTTTACATCTTTAATCCCCTTCATTTATCCACTTTCACTTAGTTCCTTCTTACAATAAGATTATAACAATTAGATAGTGAATTGAATCAAATTTTCCTGTACCACCTCATGAGAACACTATCACGTTTCCGTATATGGTGATACAAGCCAAGATTAATTCTGTTAGTTTTTCTCTTTTCATCCTCTTCGAGTAAGGGTTGTTATTTCTAAAAATAAGACTACAAGAATTAGAATTCGTAGTTAATTGAACTAGAATTTTGAATTATGCTACTTTCTCAACACTCGACACACTTTGGCCTATATTTGTGCGTATTGAGATCAATTAAATGAGATTACTTCATCTCCTTCCACGTATTTACTTCTAAAATAACATTATAGTAGTTAGGTAGACAACTAATAAACAAACATAGACAAGTTATACCAGCGTAACACACATCTCAACTAAAACATAGACAAGTTATACCAGTGTAACACACATCTCAACTAAACAAACATAGGCAAGTTATGCCAGTGTAACACACTTCTCATCTAATAAATCAATAGTAGACATTAGTCGAATATATCTGAATTCATCACAACAAGCTTTGACAAAGCGGAGTGTGTTAAGTGTTGACCTGATACAATAGCATGGCTGGCATGAGTTGCAAAAGATAGATCACCATTGTCAACTAATATTTTGTTTCAGCAATTTACTAGCACAGTAAGTGTTGACCTTGTCACCCAACCTGACGCAATTTCCAAACTATGGGTGCCTAAACAATGTCAACAACAATGTGGCATAGGATAATTTCTATGTCAACCATTAAGGGAATATTTTTGTAGTCCACAAAACTTCAGACACTAAAAAAATTTAAAACTGCATTAGAAATGCCAAAGAGATCTTCATAATTCTAAAATTTTTACATTTGAAACTCAATGGGTTTTCCTAAAACAAGATAGGATCGCTGACACATTAGCCGGTTAACAGATTTCTATGTGAGAAGTTATACTAAAGTATCCATGTGACGCCATGATTACAAACAATCAAGAAAACAAAGTAAAAAAGTTCAACTAACAGACCTCTTTCTCGTACAGTGATTCAAAATTATCTGACAATTCCTCGACTAACTGCATCATATCAGAACAGTCCTTATACGCAATTGATATATTATGCCACACCTGTCAAATGAAAGCAATTATCACTTACTAGATGCGTAATCATCAAGATACTTAGCTGCATGCTTCAAATAAAATTAAAAATCTGGGAAAGTGTTGTACAAGTAATTTTTACACGATACACAAACATGTTATCACAATTAAATTAACTTTAAGTTTTCCACCTAATATAAAGTACAAATCCAACTTGTGAGACATTTTGCAGGAAGCCAAAAAGAAAAATCAGTGTTTTTCAAACTTACCTGATTAATTTTTATTCAAAAATTATATAAAAGACTAAGGTCGCAATGAGGTATTGGCTTGAGATTTCAGTGATGAAACTTTCTATAAACCACATCAAGTATTCATCCATTTCCAAAACTGAATCTAACAAAGATGAATTTTTAATTGTGACATATTACAAGGAAACGGATACTATGTAAGAACCGCACAGAAGTTAATTAACAAGGTAGAGATTCACAAACTAAAATCTGAAAACCAATTATTTTTTCCACAAGCTGCAATGCAACAATGGCCATCATTTGTACAACAATGTTAACTAGATAAAATAAAACCAACAGCATATAGGCTATATTATTTTGAAGGGTCATTAAGAAGATCAACTATGAAAAAGGAAAAAACTGAAAATAGAATAGGAAGTTGCATGGTGCACAAGAATTCTAAAATGCATGTATGTAGCTGTAGAAAATTTCTGAACTAGCATGAATTGTAATACATGCCTTCCTTAGCATCAGTACCTATTATTAATAACATACAACATTTTCTAATGCAATATATTTATGAATTTGAGGGAAAAAGAGTTCAATGCAAGGTTTATAATTTTGTTCCGTGCTAGTAGACAATCACAAAACATCTTGGTCAGCATGCTGACCGGCACATGGAACTCCACAAAACTTCCTCACAACTTCTCTAATAGTGTCTTATTTATATGAAACTTCAACAACAAGACAATCGGCTTCATGTGGAACCAGAGGCAGAACATCCTTGTGACTTCTCTGCTCATGATTTATTTGCTTGAGAGGACAATTGGCTTTACATGGAACTAGAGTCAGGATATTATGACTTTTCATCAATTGCAGAAACACAAGGTTGGACAACTTCACACAGGCTTCCTGCAAGGCTTGTGGCATTTGTGTGTATGCGACAACCACCTACCTCCTGCCTAGGTTGGTGCTCGACACACTGACCAACACTGGTAAGCCAGCACGATCTTATTTTGGACAGGGACCGGAATGCAGCTCAGAACTAGATTTCAAATTATGGTTCAATGGACTATGGTTTCAAGTTAAAGGCACCAATTACAACAAAATGCAAAAGAATTCCATTCACATGGCAAAAACTCCTGGTAAAAGATACCCAACTGAACATCATTCAGCCAACCTCCAGTTAAAAAATAATTGTACTGGACATAATTTTTACTATTGAGCTAAAATAAAGCAAGTAAAGTGGTCATACCTCTCGAACATCCTCCAGAAAAGCTTCATGAGAAGTACCATAAGCCCCAAAAGCTAACCTTAAGTCAATGGTGCGGAAATCTAAAGGACGAGAAACCATAGCAGGAAATCCAAGAATACCTTCATCTTCATTATCATTAACATTTGCCATTGGAGATCCAAGCAAATTGCAGAAAACTTTCCCTTCATCTGCAGAAAGGGCACGACGGAGTACCATACGACATCTTTTCATAACAGCATCAGACAATGATATAGGATTTTTCTCTTTGCTTATCTTCTCTGGTCTGTGCAAATGCTTTCCACCAGAGGCCTCAGCTAGGACAGATAGAACAGCTTTCTGTACCAAGCAAACAAGAATTGTCAGATGGCAATATTTGACGCTACAGAATATATAAACTTGTTAAGAAAAGACAATTCACATTGATTAGTCATGTAATAGAATCAAACACACTAAAGAAAAACCATTACCTTAGTTGGCCCTGAGGCATTCCCCTTGTAAACCTCTTTACTTATGGAATGCTCCAAAACTTTCTTTGCCCATTCAGGAGGATTTCGTTCTAGAGCATCATAAATGCACTTTCTGATCCTTGTACCAACATTAGTTGGCAATTTTTTCACTGGTTCTAGAGGTAATGCCCATTCAGGAAGATTCTTCCCATGTACAATAGGCTCAGAGGTGCCATCTGCAACAGAATCCTTGTGTTCAACTGTCAAGATTTTATGTTCTTGCTTTCTAGAATCAGTTATCTGCATTTCAGCCTCTGCAAGCAGCTGAGAATGGACTAATTTAGTCAAATTAAGTAATTTATTATTTGTTAACTATTTAACTACAACAGTGTCTTGGCAGTATAGTGAATATCTGAAAATTCATATGCTATATCTAAATATAAGAAGCGAGACTTGAGGCAACCATAAAATTGTTGCCCCGTGACCTTGAGGTCATAGGTTCGAGCCGCCGAAACAAGTTCTTGCAATGTAGGGTAAGACTGCGTACAGTAAACCTAACGTGGTCCAGCCTCATTATCTCAAAATCAAACAAAAGGCAGTTTTAACAAGATTTATGTATAAGCATACGATTCAGATTTCATCGCCACTTTATTCTCAATTCACAATAGGTTGGTAAGTTATTGATGAAACATGGAACTGTACAGTGTAAAATTCAAATGTAAACACAGTAGCAATGATACAGAACATTTGCATAGACATGCTAGTATAAGGAATCCCAAGAACCAAACAAATACAAAGCAGTAATAAATATATAAATTCCAGTGTTTTTACTTATCAATTATCTTAATTATTTTTTATTCCCCCCACTGCTTAAACACTATGTAACAAGCCAACCATCTAAAGCCACCTTTCAAAACCTTAAAAAAAAGATATACAACAATTATACATTTGGGGGGCTTAAATTGCATAGCGACTCATATTTGGATTGCAGGCAAGTCCAAACATCAAGTAACAATTTTTCACACGGGAATCCTTGATCAGATTCTGAAATCAACATAAATGTCTTATAACCTTTTTTGATGGAGCAAGTTCAAATAGTTCTTCCATGAACATCTATAGAAAAAAAGGGGGGAAACTTTATATTTCTTACCACTGCATCAGCTTCCATACCAGCAACACCAGATAGGGAACCACAAAGAACACCACCATCACCCTGTAAGCAGCGGATCAATTTCTGTCCTTCACGAGCAAAGATATCAGGAGAATCTATAACAAAGTTCATGGATAAAACAGCTAAGATATATCTCCTAGCCAGATCAGGCCATGTTAATTGATTGGCAGGTAATATATCAGTCTTGGAGTCTTTTGCTGTAACCATGTTCTCAAGATCCTTCTTTCTTCCACGTCTAGATCTTGATTCTCTAGCATCAGAATTTGGATCCACATAAAAAGCAACTTTCCCAAGGATCTCTCCAATCAAAATTTTCAGCAGTGAAGTGTGAACCTCAGTCAATTTTACACCAGTACATCTACCATAAGTACGTGATGCCAATTTAGCTTGAACAGCTTCCCTTGCTGATGCCGTTTCATTTGGAACAAACATAAATGGACTTGCATCTTGTGCTGATGTGTCAGTCCCAGATGTTGGTAGTGAATTTTGACTATTTAAAGTATTACATGGCTTTGCAACCAACTCACTGTGATCTTTAATTTCTCTTTCCAGCATCTCCCTTTCCATGTACTTTGAATCAATGGGCCAGGGATCAATAAGTTCTTCCATAAGTTCCTCAAGCAATGGAGGTTCATTTAGACCCAAAATTTCATAAAAGCGCCAAAAAAAATCCCATATCTGTTCATAGAGGAGGAAGACATTAGTGCATATCAGAAAAAATAGGAATAATAAAATTATTTCTCAGATGACAGGCATTTTTATTTGCAAGTTGACTAAGGATACCTGATAAACATCTCCAACCAGCTCTGGAGGAAGCCTTCTGCTACAAGGTTTTCCTGGTGGTGGTTGGCGCTCACTTAGTTGGTATTCAGCAGTGAAATCCTGCAGCTGAGATAATGTTGGCCTTCTATATAAACCATATGGAGGAACTTTATCTTTACCTCTACCACCATTCCTTTGTACAGCTAGGAGTGCCCCACTAGCAACAGTCATTGACTTTAAAACATCGATCTTGTTAATCAGAAACTGGTAACCAGCACATGCATGTGATTCAGGAAAAGTTTCAATCACTTCCTGTACAAATCCCATATCTAATCCAAATCTGTCTTGATTTAACCATTCTGCAAGTGATTTGCATGAAGAATCAAGCTCTACGGCACTCTGAATAACTTGTGGTATATTGATGGGACCGGCAGAACTGCAAAACTTAGCTAAGGCAGAAGGATAATCTAGAGATTTTTGTTTTCCATCTGCAAAATATTTTGGTATTTGACAACTGTGTCTGCAGAAGAACTTCAAAGAACCAGATTGCCTATAAGCTTCCTGGCATGAATCAACGAGAGTTTGAGACACCATCCTCCATACTGACGATGGTGATCTTCCTTCCACATAGAAATCTCCAATGTCATCCCTTGGAGCAGTTCTTTTTGAAGAATCTTCAAACTTTTCCAATTGATTGTCCGTATGATGTATAGCATGTTGTTCATGTGCATTGATGTGCATGGAGGATTCATGTGAAATTCCATGAAAGTTACTACTGAAGCACGATATCATTTCCTGATCAGCATATGTTGGATCTGATAGAAGCATTAAAATATCATCATCTTGCTCCAGGGTAGACTCGAGATTGCTACTTTCCATTGTTTCTGGTGCATCGGATTTTCTAGAACGGTTATAAAGAACAGTTTCGCCAACTGGAAGTGGTGATGCTGAACATGGATGCCTTCGTACCTTGAAAACAGGTCCAGCATTTCCACCATCTGATACTTCACATTCAAAAAGTGATCCAGTAATCTCATCATGCCAAACCGACCTATATCCTACAGGCCAGATCTGACTGCTATCATGGTATGTCGTTCTCAAATCAATTCTTCCAAAAGAAATGACATAGAAGTCCTCATACTGAACTGGGAGCCAACCCTGGAACAGTATAGCAAAAAAATAAAAAAGAATATTTACGAACTCACTAAAAACATGAATCAAATAGCAACATAACAGACACAAAACATGCATTTAGTGATGTTTATGCAGAAATATATATCGGGAGCATGGTCCATGAATGCAGCACTACTCAAAGCTGAGATGCAGATATCGAACAAAACTTTGTCAACAAACCATGACTACAAGAATATAGTTATGCACCTATTTATCAATAACACAAATTAATCGTGAAAAAAATAATATTAATGCTAGAAGAATGTATTGACATCAAGGACTATAATGTTTGTGTAAAGCTCCATCTCTATTTGGTAATGACAATATTTCAAGAACTAGGAGCACATTCCAGAGTCAACTTGCATACCCATTTCAGTTACATCAAAAACTAGCCACTATCAGTCTATAATGACAAGTGAACAACTATATTTCCCAATCAGAAAAAAGGTTCTTTGTCAATCTCACACGATTATTGCAGAATGACATCCGTCGTACTACTGACATAATCCAACTTAAATTGCAAATCATAACACACAATCAGTAAGCCCTTGCATAGCATATGAAGAAGTAATTCATACATCAAATATAGGCATAAATATCTCATCCATGCGCAAAGTATTAATCGCCACTGAATAAACTGCCAAACTTAAGCAGGGAAAAATGTTCCATAGTAGCAACACAGGTAACATCTGAAGAGGAAGTAAATACATACGATTAAATTTCTGGAGCCATGACCATTATTTTCCTCCGCGTAGGCATTTGAAGCTCTTAAGGATCTCCTAAAATCAATGAATTGAGAGTCCATGACTTCAGTATCAGAAGAGGGCTCCCCGCCACAGCTAGCCCTCATGCTATCTTGGTTCTCAGATGAACTCGTAACAGTCCAGGTTCTTGCAAGATCTCTTTTTCTTCGACGAAGCAAAGATCTATGTACTAACCCAGAAACATCACTTTTTTCAGCAACCTCAGTGCAGGTGAAGTTAGATTTCATGCCAAAATACTGAGATAAATCATGCACCTGACTCAACCTCTTTCCATCTGATGCATATTAAAACAAAAATATTTCAGATCTAGTTAATCTAAACACAGAAAACTTTTCAATTAGAATGCAATAATTTTTTTTTGCAGGAAACACCAACAGGATAAACAAAAAAACTGGAATAGCAGTAAAAGCATGAGATCACTTGCTTTATAATCTTGTGTACCTTCAGTAATTGTTCTTGTAGAATCATTAATGCTTCCAATGCCATTCACATAATCAAAGTCATTTATTATGTGACCCACATTATGATGTTGAAACAATTGGTAGGTGCCACTGATATCAGCTCTATCCGAGTTGTTCAATCTGCTCATAAATACTGCATTAGTACTTTACATGAATATGCAAAAAAAAAAAAAAAAAAAAGTGTATATGATTGCCATTTTCTAAGGAAAGTTCAAGGAATAAAATGATGTAGCAATTTCGTACAAACAAGGAATAATATAACGTATATAACATGGTCCTTGAACTACAAAAAAGGCAGTAAATAGCTAAATATATTCTGAAAATAGGTGTTGAACAAATATAACATCAACTTATAATTTTCACAACTAAACAAAATGAACTTTCTTTTACACATGTATGGTTCTAGCAAATGTAGTAACAATAATTATCTAAGTAATCCAAACTACTGAAGTAATAGAGGATTAACAAGAAGGTTAAGTCCTAACATAAGGATCTAACTGTTTCTGTAAGTTGAACAGTTACTCTTAAAAGTTGATTAGCTTAGTACTTATTTGTTGAGAAAGAGACAGATATATGCATTTATATTCTAAGAGTTCCTCGTGTCTTAGCAAGCTAACTGAATGGTCCTAGCCCAAGCAGAGGGCAAGGACTGACTCAGCTTAACTAGGGGTGGCAATAATATAAATTGATGCATATCAAGAAGAAGAAAATAGAAAGATGAGAGCAAGTTTCAATGACAAACTGAGAAGATTGCAAAGCACAGGATAAAACTCTGTTAAATTTGACCTCTTTAACCCAAAAGCTTAAGCTGTTAGGAAATGGCTCAATGTATAGATCAACACACTTGAGACTCATCCCTAAGTGTGGACAAGTGGAGTGTAATGGCCAAGCCCAACATGTTGAGTAACTCAAATTCATAGGAGATTTTTATTCTTTATTGTATCACATAATCAGCCTTGGCGCAACAATAAAGTTGTTGTCAGGTTCAAGTTGCGAAAACAACCTCTTGCAATGCAAGGTAAGGTTATGTACAATAGACCTAATATAATCCAACCCTTTCCCAAACCCCGCATTAGAGTAGCTTCATGCACCAGGTTGCCCTTTTACAATAAACAAAAACCATTAGTTCCAACTATTTCAAGATGTATTCATGGATCTTATCTGTCATTGAACTGTGCATGAAAGGGTATATCACTAGTAACATTCATTTCCCTTAAATCACTTTTGATTGAGTTAAACAATTTTTTTTCTGTTCAACTGTCACATACACACGTTTAGCATGCTTAATTATTCCTTTAGGACTGAAATTTGGGAATTTTCAAACACTGGGATTGCTTACCTCATGCTATGGGTACTGATGCGGTGGTTTCCTTCAGCCCTTACGTGTTCCGTAGGTCAAGAGTTGTGTTGATGTGTTCGTCAAAGTCAAAACGGGTCAAACCTAATCTAAGGGAAGGTTAGCTCCGCTCAGATGAGACTTAAACGTGTTGGAACCAGCTCTGTGCACTCATCCCCGTCATTATGTTTGATTAAAGGACAAACCATCAATCATATATTAGTCTCAGCTCCCTCCTAGTCTCAACGACGGTCTCGGTGACACCCTCGGCAACATACTCCCTCTTAGTCTCGGTGTCCCTATTAGTCTCTGCTGCAATTATTGATATCATCTTTGTCTCGGCCCAGTCACCGACACTCTCCCTCAAAGGCAGATCTCGACATCGTCTCAGTCTCATCGTATATTCCCAAGGTCACTCTACATTGATGTCACATTTTTCATCAAGACAGGGTCTACGCCCTATACAGGCTCGCTGACTGCGAATATTCCAGGGCGCATGATATCCTAAGAATGGAGTGGTTACGAGGTTATCAAATCCAATCACCTAGATACCCCCTATTGACACGTGGCGCTAGACGAATGGGGAGGCAACCAACGACGGTCGGATCTAGTCCGCTCTTCGGCTCCCATAATAATGATATTCTGATCGATGTGGAGATACTTTCCGGATAACTATATAGACACACGAGGATAATGACGAGGGGAGAATCTCTCTTGAACTCAAGCAGGTTCTACTCTTCTTCTCCATCTCCAATCAACATCCAACCTCAAGCAAACTCTAACTTGAGCATCTGAGTGGCCCTTAGATCCGGTCTAACCCTCACTTTGAATGCATTTAGGTCTCTTTATCTCTTTCACCGATGATCTCCGGAGCGCGTGCACGTCAGCAAGTTCGTTGAGACCATCCACGGTATTTGGCCTGAACAAATTAGCATCATTTGTAGGAACTCTAAGCCAAGATGTTGCGATGATTAACACTAGGAGGATTACAAACAACCGCGGAGCTGCAACCATCACACAAGGGAACATCAACGAGATGGTCTTCAAGGTGTTGCAAGGATTCTTGCAATAGCACTCATTCATGCCACCATCATTAGCAGTTGGTTGACGTGTGTATATCATACCTATTTTTTGCTTGTTTTTATTGATAGGGCATGTTTTCTAAGCAAAAATGGAGCATAGATCCCTTGTAACTTAAAGTTGGAGCAAGGAGCACCTTTAGTCGTGTTCCATGATACGGGCGTGCTCCTATGGCCGAGAAATATGAGGAATGAAGCGGGCAAAGACTCAACACGAACTAGCCATGCCTCATCATCGAGCCAACACACAAAGCATTCGGAAAGAAAAGGGGATTCAAAAGACCATCAAATGAAATTTTAATCAAGTAACATGCTCCGACTGTCCCA
>JBAMIE010231209.1:0-20803 GCA_037177295.1 Kaempferia parviflora
GGGTTGATTTTAAACGGTTAAAACTTTGTGATTAAAATTGAACAAATCAATATAAAATTGATTATAAAATAAATTAAAATTTTCTTAATAGTCGATGAGGCTAAATTCATCAATCGATTACTAAATATATTTATTATATTATTTGATTTATCAATCAACAACAATAATCATACTATAACAATCAACTAATATCAACTCGGTTTAATCAGTTTTGTCATTTTAAAATTAAGATCATTGAATACATCAAAATAACTATTTTTTTAAATATTGAAATTTCAAATTCAATCGGTTTTATTAATTATTTCAATTTAATCATATTTTGGTTAAATCTATTCAATTTTGCTTTTTATTTGTTTTACATGAAAGTTTTTTTTGGGAGCAAAAATAAAAACAAGTGCCATTTTTAAACGAATTATTAAAGAGGTGTCCTATATTGATTTATTATAAAAAAAAAATGTTTCATCCTTGTAAAGTGATATAAGAACATATTCAATGAGAGAAACTCCTATGGAGACGTGTGGAGGGAGGAATTGACGATCAAATTGTAAATATTTAAGAAACTATAAGAGCTATCGCTCAACCAGCTGAGCCGACAAACTTAGTAGAAACTTTCGAATCCAAGTTCCGTGATGGGTTTTTTTTTTTTTTAAAACAACTTAATGCATCAATTACATGCCCGGTAATGATCAAAATTTCTTATTTGTCCAATATTAAATATTTTTAAATTTAGGCGGGCAATGCAACTACGTTACACCGGGGCATGCCTCTACTGAAGCCATTAATAAATTGATTTAAATTAAATAATCATATTAAAATAGTTACTTTGCTATTTGAGCTTTCAAAAACAAAATAAATAGCATGGGTTTAAGAAATTTATTCTTTAAATTATTTTGGATTAAAAAGTTTTAAAGTCTTAAATTGGATTCAATGATTAGAGAACTCAAATTGCAAATACAAGGCTCTTTCAATTTCGTTTTATATTTTCGGAAGCAAAATAGGTACAAATGATTAAAAATTAAATTATTCGAATCTATTAAATTGAATAAATTATTATTTTTTAATCAATTGAATTGATCAAATTTTATAAAGAAAATTACATAAATTGAAGTATTCTGGAACCGGGAGTTGTAAATAATAATTGATTGATAGTCATTGATATTAGACGCTTGAGATTTTGAAATATTCAAAAATTGGAAGTCGAAAACATGGACTGAATTTATGAACGTTAAAACGCTTTAAAACTTATAAATTGTTATGATTATCTTTTTTAAAAATATTAAATTATTTAAGGGAACGATAATATGGTAAATTCAACTTTGAGAAGATAATACCTAAATTTATCGTAATGGTAAGAGTTTATTATAATAGTAAAATATAACATATTCAAAATTTATCGTTATTATAAAAATATGTAAATATTAGAAAGTAAAATTAACATTTTATGAATAATTTTGAAAATCATGAAATATATTAATTATTATATAATATGAGTCCGTTCCGAATTCGGACGGAGAACATCTATAAATAAACTTCTCTTCCCCTGTTTGTTCTTCCTCCCTGAACCCTTCCGTTCATCCTCCCTGAACCCTTCCTCCTCTACGTCCTATCCACTGTCTCCTCTATCTCACATTCGATTCTCCTTTGCTCTATTTTCTGTGACCGTCGCATCTTTTTAGTCCGCAAGGTTAGATCGGTTGGAATCTTTTTGGTTCACAAGGTTAGATCGGTTGGATGGAAGCGAACAGTTGGAGGTCGACTCAGGGGGAGCCAGCATCTATGCCAGATGGGAGATCTGGTGACTGGAAGACCCATCTCCAGCCCGATGCGCGGCAGAGAATCGTCAATAAGATGTATGTGGGATGCCCTAATACCTCCCTTTAAATATTGCTCCTTTTAAAGTGATTGGATCATCCGCGTGAGTAATTATTTAGATTTACTGATTGAATTGTTCGATATTTGACAATTGAATTATTATTCGATTAGGGTGTTTGCGTATGTTTTCTGTCCACTTTTTCTGGCTGGTGTTATCGTTTCTTTGTTAACTAGTTTCTCTACTTCTATATCTGGATATTTATTCAGTGATATTCTTCTTTAAGAATCAAATTTTCATTTTTTTTCAGAAAAACGATGCCTCGTGCTAACAAATTCTCAATGTTATGATTTCCTATAAATGACTTCATTCTTCCCTCGTGATTAAGTTGCTGATGAGATAAAATAGTCCCAAAGTTCTCCTCAGTGGGAAGTTATATTTTGGTTCTACGAGAGCTTTAGATTGATGGGATGTGGTGTTCTTAAGGATGAAGAGTTTTATTTTTTTTTATTTTTTGCAGTGATACTTTCTTTGACAAGTGATTTTATTGAAAATATTCTGATACAAAATTACATTAATGGAAGGAAAAAAAATGGAATTTCTATGAAATGGATGACGAATTTGAAAAGCAGCTCGTATGTCTGGTTTCTTATTAGCCCATATAAGAAGGAAACATCAAATGTCTGGGAATAAGGGAGCGTTGAAAACATTTTTCCCCCCTTTATATTGATTGTAAAGTCATGTTGCCCCTGACCCTGGTCATTCTACCTTGTCTATTATTTGAAATATCATAGGGTGTTGCTAGAACTTTGTACTTCCACACTACTAATCCTATGCTCTGTTCTTCCTCTTGTTTGGGAAATTATGCTAGTGGAATGATGCTGGATATTGTTGCCATATTTTGTCCATATTTTTTAATTTCTTTTTTTCTTCAAACATATGGCATATAGATTCTTATAAGTAGGATGAAATACTTGCATTGAAATTACTAAAAATAGGAAACTGGCTTTGGAGTACTTGTTTAATTCTTGCTTAATTGTCTAACATTATTGTCTACATGACATGGGTGGTCGTAGAATTTGTTCCTTTCTGTCAGGAGCTTGCTATTCACCTACAGTAGAAGGCCAAGAACTTTATATTCGACATTAATAGATTACAGTGCTTTGTTCTTTCTCCTATATATGTTTCTCTTAGCTTAACTTTATTGAGAAATTGACTTCGTGGTTAGTATCAGAAGTACTTGGATTTGATGCTTGTATCTGATTTAACATTATATACCTCAAACCTAAGAGTTGGGATTTGAGGATTCCTAAAATTGTACATTGTATTCTTAAGTAATTCAGTTTAGAAAAAGATATACACTATTGGAAGCTCACTTGATTAAAGTCGAAATATATTTGGAGTATGCCAACTTACTCCATAACTAATATACGTAAAGTAGAATTATATTTTAATCTAAACTTTATGATTGACCATAGTTCTAAAAAGAAGTATAGGTGGCTGTCTAGTCCCAAATGGGAGGCAATCACTTAACCTAGTAATTAAGAGATCTGATCTAGGTGGTTGTTTGTACCTCTTTTTCTGATCAGCTCTTCTAATCTTTCTAGATTTTCTGTGTTTGTTAAGTGATACAACTGTCTTCATCAATTTTTAGTACAATTATATTTATTAAATATTTAAAATCAAACTTGTATTGTCTTTCAATAACTAGGCGTACTATATGTTTGCTTTTTGACATTTGGTTATTTCTTCAATCATTGCCTTTTCGGATTTTAATTGTTAAAATGTTCATAGTATGTGCATTTTTGGACCAAATCTTCTCTCTTATCCACTGCTCAGATGCTAATTGTCATTCATCATAACATTTCTCTTTTCTACTGCTCAGTTGTTAGTTGTTAGTTGTCATTCATCTATCAATCATCTATTATTCTATTAGTCTTTGAATCTTTGTTGCCCCATAATTTCTGTATATTAATTCTTGAATAATTTATATTTTAGAATGGACACTTTGAAGAGGCATCTTCCAATCTCTGATTCTGACGGTCTAAATGAACTTCAGAAAATTGCTATTCGGTTTGAGGAGAAGATATATACTGCGGCTGCAGATCAGGTAAATCTTGTTATCTTGTTTATTTACTAAGCTATCTTGGCCTTATTTGTACTAGGGTGCTTTTACTCTCTGCTAGGTTCATGCTTAACTTTTGTTTTATTGTTATGTCTGATGAAAATGAACAGTATGACCTCGGTAAAGTTCTCAGTATCAATGAATCAAATATAGCAACACAGTTTTTCATAGTATCTCTTATTATGGTAGCAGAGTTAGTTGTTTTTTTTTTTGTAGCCTCAAGTAACTGAATATTCTCTTTCATAGAAATTTATCCTTCATAAAGAACTTCATAGTGCTCACAACGTGTAGGCTTGATGATTGAACTGCATAGTGTCATTTTACTATGATCTTTTTAGATGATTACTTAGGTTTCTAAACTATTATTTTTGTTTCAATATGCATTCCCTTTTTTTTTTTTTGCATATATTTTGTTAAATTTCTGATGTATTTCTCTAACACTATAATTTCTCAGTCTGATTATTTGAGAAGAATTTCTCAAAAAATGTTGTCAATGGATAAAAAGCCTCAACATCCTGGAGGATCTGGACATAACCAAAATCATGTAGATCCAGGTATGTCCTGTATGTTGTTTTTCTCCTATATAAGCTAAAGCAAAAGATTTCCTCAATATCAATGTATTGATTTTCTCATTACTGCTTGTCCTTTAGGAATCCGGATTCCTTCCTGGAAAAGTTTAATCAGAATACTAGATACCAAAGTTGTTTGAGTTGAATTTATTACATGTCTTCGGCTCATCTTCTGAATTGTTGTGACAAGTTTGGGGAAACTGAATATTATATTATTCAATAAACTAATAATCCTATATAACCTAACGCAAAAGATTTCCTCAATATCAATGTATTGATTTTCTCATTACTGCTTGTCCTTTAGGAATCTGGATTCCTTCCTGGAAACTGTAGTTTAATCAGAATGCTAGATACCAAAGTTGTTCGAGTTGAATTTATTACATCTTCTGAATTGTTGACAAAAGTTGGGGAAACCGAATATTATATTATTCAATAAACTAATAACAATGTATATGTTAATATAAGACAAAATATTAAATCTAAAATACCCATATAGGAAGGTGATTCACATATGCTCTATACATGCTGTGAGGTGAAGTTGGCAAGTTCGTTAGTGTCATTGTCCTGGTTGCTTGTGAACGCCTTGATCACCGACAGGGTTTGGCGGTAATCACCAGTAGCAACTACAGTCTTGAGCAGTAGAGAATCACCTTAGTTGTTGGTGGATGACATTGCCCATAACACAAGAGATATAGTGTGTGCAGGGGATAAAGAATGCTGTTGGCATTGATGAAGATAATAACTCATCTCATGCAAATTGGGATTGGGAGCGAGCAGTAAGAAAGATGACAAAAGAGACCATTAAAAGTAAAGAGGACCACAGATGCAGTGAGACCGCAGTGAGAGAAACCACAAACAGGAAAGAGAAATACATTGACTGTGGGGACGTAGAAGAACTATATGTGTGTAGTTGTTATTGTTGGGTCTAGCAATGATGGTGTCTGCCTTGGTGATGGTGGCAGTGGCCTAGGAATCACTCTTTTAAAATCTTAACCCTGATAAGGAGACTATGATACCATGTTAAGTGTAGATAATTGAATAATTTGTTCATTCAAGAGACACAACACTTATTATATAGGATGCAAGAAATAATCATAAACCAAGATTAACGATGTGAGACTAAATCCACTCCTAGTAACCTAACAACTCAACACTCTGAACAATTTTCATTATGACATTTCTCTATTTTTTGGTCTAGAGTTTACCAATTTTTTAAAGTTTTAATCCCCTGTACTTGAAGATATTTCTTATCAAGCATAAACCACAGAATTTACTTCCAAGTTCCAACCATCAATATTGTTTTCCACATGGCATGCATTAGCAGTCTTGGCCAATGGCACAAGACTTGTGATTTCATGGTCTCATGATGAAGTTTATGTTTTGCCAGCTGTGACTTGCATTCCTTGTGTTATGGAAATTAAACACTAGAGCTTGTTTTCTTTTACTCTGCACTTAACTATCTAAGTGTCAGTACACTAATGAAACATGTAGTATGGTCTCTCATAAGAACCCTGGTGTCATGCCGTTGTTCTTTTTATTTTTTTGTCTATCTATGTTTTTCAATCTGTTTCTACAGTGAATCCACCATCAACAAGGCAGCAACTTTTACCCCAGAACACACAACATAACTCTTCAATAGCATCACAAAGTACTTCCAACCTGTCTTCTGCATTGCCATCCATTATAGGTCCCAGTCAGTCTACTATATCCAGTGTGAGCCAGCCATCTAGCTTGCAGAACCTGACTGGTATATCGCAGAATTCTGTCACCAACTCATTGGGTCAAGCTGCAGCAACAAATATATATTCAACTGCACAAAGACAAATGCAGGGAAGGCAGCAACAACAACAAATGATTTCCCAGCAACAGCATCAATCACAAAACCAACTTCTATACCAACAGCAGCAGTTTCAACCACAATTACTGAAACAGAAACTTCGGCAATCTACACTCCCACAATCACATGTTCAGCAGCAAACTCTGTTGCAACAAACAACACAACTGCAATCTTCTCAACAGCCTCTAATACCAGTAACATCTAATCTTCAGTCGGGCCAATCCAGCATTCAGCAAACACAACCTGGAGCAATACAGTCAATTGTACAGTCTGCCTTATCCCAAAATTCCTTGAATTCAGTTCAACAATCTGGCACATCCTTACTTCAGCAACAGCCTCAATCAGTTTCCAGACAACAACAACAACAACAACAACAACAACAACAACAACAACCACCACAGTCTAACATGCTTCAACAAACACCTTTGCAACACCATCAAACTTCGGTTCCTCAACACTCTAACTTACCTATGCATCAACACCAGCAGTTAACGTGCCAACAATCAAACATATCAAATGTTCAACAGTCCCAGCTGGCCGGTCAACAAACAAGTGGCACTGAGATGCAACAACAACCACAGAGGCTGCCGACTCAACAGAATAATCTATTAAGCATGCAACAGTCTAAGCATTTGTTGAATCAACAGTCAATGCCTTTACATCAGCAACAGATTTCAGGGCTTTCTCTGCAGCAGCAACAACAACAGCAACAACAAATGCTTGAATCATTATCTAATGTCTCAAATGTGCAGCCGCATCAGCGTCCTATGCTACAAGCACAAGGTCAACCCCAAAATCAATCATTGCAGCAACAACAGATTTCTCATATTCAATCGCAGGCTGCACCACATCAACAACAGTTAGTACAGCAACATATTGGTTCATTGCAGAGAGATATGCAACAAAGAGTTCCAGCTTCAGGTTCCATAATTCCCCAGAATTCAATTGAGCACCAAAAGCAGTTCGTTCAATCACAAATGGGGCTTCAGGAGGTGTCATCTAGTTGTAAGTCTGTACATTTTCTATTTCATGTTTTTCCTTAAAATTAGTGAATGCCTTAATATATCTTCAATTCTTTCTTTAAGTTCCCAAGTCCGTGAATGTCTCATCAAATATTTTTCTCATTTTCCCCTTCAAATGGGTAGTGTCTTAATTTTCTTAGGATATTTGAGTTGATGCAATTGGATGGGCAGGTTATCATTAGTGTTTTACTTGCCTGATATGAGATAGAAAGCTACTATAACAAAATCTCTATGCTTTGATGGACTAGATCATGTCCAGAACCTGTAACCTCATCTAATCATCTAGAACTTTTGAGTTTTCCTTTATTCTCAAATTGTTGGATTGGTTAGACTGACAACAAATGCAAGCACCTAGCCTAAGGGGAACTTTTGGCTAGATTTAATCCGTTTGGTATTGCTTGGCCAACTTGACTAAGCTAATGAACTCCTAGCAATGGGTGCTTATATTGATTTTCAGCCATATCATTTTCCTTCTTGTCTCTCAATCTCCAATCAATAAAAACAGTACACCATGGTGAGATGTGAAAACCTTTGATTCCATTTTGACCCCTATATGCTGAATAAACTTTGCACGGTTTCACCATACGTACTGACATTGTTCCATTATGTGGTGACACCCATTGAAATAACTAGTTGGCGATTGAAACTACTAACTGGAACACCCTAACAGTCCTGGCACTGAACTGCTCAGTGAGGTAGTAAGCATACTTGGATGGAACATCCCAGGTAGTAGGAAAAGCTAATGGTAGTCCCTTCAGGAGACTTGTGATGCTCATCGTTACAATGGATTGCCATTCTGGCTTTTTTAATCTGTTGTCTATATATTTTTTAGGTAGTTGAAACTTCTGTGCATGTATCTAAAGAGTAATCTTAATGGTTGTTGATCTTCTGCTTTTCCCTCATTTTTACAGCTACACTGGAATCCATAACACCAACAGGAATTGCTGCAGTTGATTTGCAGGAGGAGATCTACCAAAAGGTTTGTAACAAATGTTCATATTTTTTCCTCTTACTGTGCTGACTTTGTGTGCCTTAATTTATTTATTATTATTGAGTTCGTTTATTATGGTAGGCTTATTTGTAGTTGAAGATGTCTTGTTACATCTAGTTTCTTTTTCTTTTTTCCTTCAAGAAGTTTGATTGTAAAATTGTAAGACCAAATTCACCAGAAGCAATGTATATGCACCTGGAAGTCACAAGATTGTTGTCAAGCAACTAGCTACGGGATCTTTATTTATCAAGCTATATGGAGCTTGGAAATTTTAAAATTATCCATGACTTTTTTTTACTACCCATATACTTTATCTACATCTGATTGGCAGACTTTTGTTAAATAATCCCTATCACTTGTGAATCCTGATATATGTTTTTTTTTGATAAGCTGACTTTTGTTTTTAACATCTTGTTGGTTGATAAAAACTGAGTAAATATTAATGACCTTTTTTACTACCCTGATGAGATGAGGTTACTAAGATCTGGTTGGTGCCATTAAATTTTTGTTAAATAATCCCTAACAGTTGTGAATTGTGATATATGGCATGTAATGAGCTAAGTTTTATTTTTAACATCTTAAGTGTTCCAAATATTCCATCAAGATTTGATTTCTTTGGATTGGCTTTCTTAAGTCCTATTATATGCTTACTATTTATACAATTACTTTGTATTTTGGCAATGCTATCACTAATGCGCACACACCTACATAGCTACACATGCTTCCATTAGTATCTGCATGCATCTATCTTACTAATGAAAGTATTTATTAATTAACTTTTGGATGAAACTAACATATTCTTCATTTGTGGTAGGTTAAGTCCATGAAAGAACTCTACTTTGCTGAGCTGAATGATTTTTACCAATGGGTTTCTTTGAAGTTACAGCAGGTAATTATCCAGTTGTTTCTGGACAGACTTGCTCCTACTTTCATTGGAATCACGCAAATGAATCAAACTTATCTGTTGTCTTTGTTGTTTGTCTTATATGTTGAGTTTCAGAATGATGTTCTGCCATCTGCAAAGGCAGCAGAACAATTTCAGAAAATGAAAGATTTTAAGAAGATGTTAGAGTGCATATTGCAAGTATTGAAGTCACCAAAGGCCAATATCCATCCAGGTCTCAAGGACAAAATTCTTATATATGAGAAGCAAATTCTAAATATTCTAGCTTCAAATAAGAAAAAAGGTATCCCTTCGCAGCCACCTGGACAGCAACAATTTCAGCGTCCCAGTAGCCACTCTCAATTAGTGCAACAGCAACAGCAAACTCAAATTTGTCAACTGCAACAACATGACAACTATACAAACCAGCAAAATAATATTCAAGGTTCTTCGAATTCAATGCAGGCACCTGCTGTGCAAGGCGTGCAACATGGTTCTGTGCCATTATCAGCACAATTTGGCGTTACATCTCAACAGAATATCTCGAATGCATTACCGACTGGATCGACAGTTGATCCTGTCCAAGGAAATTCTTTTAGTTCATTGCAGCAGGGAGCAATTGCCCCCATGCAACAAGGTGGTCTGGTGTCTGCCCAGAGTTCCATTGCTCAACAAACCAATGCTAATATTATGCCAAATGCCTCAATGAATTCATCGCAAAACAATGCAATTGCCCAGCAACCAAGTTCTAATGTAATGCAACAACAACATTTCAAGCAGGAGCAGGAGCAGCAGCATCAGCATCTGATGTCAAATACTCAACAAAAGCAACAATTACAACATCGTCATATGCAACAACATTTGCTGCAGCAACAACAAAAGCAGCAACTACTTCAAGCTCAACAACCTCTACAGCAACAGTTGCAACAGCAACAACAAAAGCAACAGCAAACCTCACAGATGCCATTGCACCAGATACAACAGCTCCACCAATCAAATGAAGTCAATGACTTGAGGTTGAGACAAGCACCTGGTAGTAAGCCAGGACATTATCAGCAACATTACTCAACTGGTCAAAGACACAGCTATTATCAACTGAAACCAGGCGTTGCTTTCCCAATTTCATCACCTCAAAATTTTCAAGCATCATCTCCCCAAGCTTCCCATAATTCTTCTCAAATTGACCAGCGTTGTCAGCTATCATCTCAAATAAAATCTGGAACACCTTTACAGTCAGCTAACTTGCCTTTTGTTCCATCTCCATCCACTCCTATTGACCCCTCCCCAATCCCATGTGAATCTGAGAAACAACTTTCTAGCTTACCTAATGTGGGACATGTTGGACATCAACAAACAGCTATAGCACCTCAATCTCAATCTCAATCTCAATCTCTTGCTGTTGCTACACCTGGAATATCAGCTTCACCTTTGCTGGCAGAATTTTCATGTCCAGATGGCAATCAGACTACTGCTCCAAATTTGGTTCCTGGGAAAGCAAGTACCACAGAGAGGCCTCTTCAACGTTTAATAGAAGCGGTTAGCAAACTATCATCATCTTATTCAGTTACATGATTTTTCACATAACGTGGGTTTAATAGCATATGTTATATCACCATGCCCATGATAATTGAAGCTTCTGCTTTATTCTTTATACATTTTTTCTGCTAGGAGTTATTCAAGGAAATGCCATCAGTAGCTCTACGAATCTGTATATCTCAATAGCCATTTCTCTTGCTATAGTAGCAGTTATAATCAGGCCAATTATTGATTTCATGAAATATAAGGTTGCAACTGCTAGAGTGGAAGGAAATGGAATAAGAATGCTTCATTCCCCCCTAGGATTCTATTCCATTTCTTAGATGGAAAATTTGAGACTGAATGATTGATTATACCAAACGACTCATTCCATTCTACACTTTTAAGAGGTGGAAAGATCCATTTCACTGTTATCAAATATAATGGTTATTGACCAAATTATCATTTAAAAATTATACAACGACAAAAACCAAGCCTCATCCCATCGACATCATTTAGATGAACAAATTATCATTGAAACTATAATGAAAATAAATAAAATGAGTGGATTGGATAGGCTAAATAAGCTGGTTGTACTAGTCAGTTCTGAGCATGCTGATGGACTGGGTGGGTTGTGTTGGATTAGGGGACCGGTTAGAGGGGGTGAATAGACGACCTACAATCAAATTAGCTTCTTCTCTTGCTACTTGCTTAGCAGGGCCACAATTTAATTAATTAAAAAAAATGATAAAAACATAAAGTAAGAGGTAGAGTTTTACTTGGTTACAACTTTGTTAGCTCCTTCCTCGACAAAAGTCGGAACCGGAGAAACCCCTTACAATAGTTGACCTCTCAATACAGAATAAAGTTTAAGAACAAATGTGTCTTCTACAACTAGCTCTAGGGTACTATTTATAACTCACTAGTCAAAGTGACTGTTTTGCTGGCAGTTCAGGACGCCTCGAGTGGTATAGGGTGCCTGGATAAAGTTTTATCTCCACACAACATTCATTTTTTGATATGGTGGATTGGAGGCGCCTCGGTTCATCGGAGGCGTCTTAGTTTAGTGACGTGGACTCTGTTGTTAATCTGCTCGACAACGACTCCTTAGTATCGAGGCGCCTCGCTTTTGAGGCACCTTAAGACGAGGCGCCTCGAGCATCAGGGCGCCTCTAATAAATGTAGGCGCTTGGGAGTTAACCATCCACTTCTCCACAAGCATGGGTGATTCTTTGGCTGTCCGGAGTTGAGCTCACCCAAACCCAACTCCGACCTTTTCCTCGAGCAGATTTCCTCCCGGTTTCTCGTCACTCGGATTCATTGCATCCTTCTCACTCCATCAATGTACTCTTCCGCAACTCCTCGTCCCTCTGATGCACTGAGCTCGTCGGCTCTTTTATCGCGTGATACTGTCTGGAAGTGGTTAGCTGTAGACCATCGGGGAACTAACATTGATGTTGACGGGCGTGGATGTTGACCGCGAGGTCTCTTGGAATCATGTGCCTACAAATACTAAATGGGGGGAGGAGGAGAATCGTAGTAAGCAAGCTAGGGAGGAGTCCCTGGTGAGGCTACTCTATGATCAAGTCAGGACAATCACACCGATGGAGAAAGAGAAAGTATATGTGTGCGCGTGCGCACCTCCACCAACGGAGGACCCATCTTTATAATATGCCTCATGTAATCTCCTTATTAAATGAGGCATCATGTCATGGCATGCTAACCTGTCTAATCGCCATGCTTATCCTGTATCCTATTATCCCATCGTAGGTATGGGGGTATGATGTATCTGCGTCAAGATACGTATCTTCTGATTTCCTAAGCAGCTCACATGCCGCATTTATGGTGAAGTGGACTTTTAGGCTAAGGAGCCCATTGGATTTATGGGCTAAGAAGTCCACTGGGTCAAGGAGTCCCTTAGGCTGCAGGTGAGATGGCCAGGCGCTGGTAGTCCCTTTTAGAGCATGTTTGATTATCGCCTGGAGAAGATTGGGAGCGGAGCCTTGTAGATGTCCTGCAGAACCAGGAAGTGGGCCCTTAGGGGGCCATCCGATTGGCGGTAGCCAATTGGGGAGGACAGGGAGCGGAGCCCCGTGGATGTCCGACTAAACCGGGAAGTGCCTATCAGGAGAGGACGGGTAGCGAAGCCCCGTGGATGTTTGACAAAACCGAGAAGTGGATCCTTAGGGGGCCGTCCGATTGGCGGTAACCAATCGAGAGAAGGTGGGGAGTGGAGCCCTGTAGATGTTCGACAGAATCGGGAAGTGGACCCTTAGAGGATGTCGTTGAGTAGGTTGTTTGGGGCTTTGACTGTCACCTATTCCCAATTGCTGACCCTGGCCCCATCGTAGGTCTTTCCCTATCCACCGTGCCATATTTCTCGCTTGGTGCGTCTTCTACTTGATTTCTTGTGTTCCTAAGTTCTTGTACACTTAGGCACAATGCATCAAAACACACAGGATCTAACTTAATCCGGTTGATTAACATCAAAATTAACCTTAGCTACAAAGTCAATCTTTTGTTCAAATGGTGCTCTTCTTTTTCTTCTCTGTTCTCATCTTTGGTGCTTCAAATTCATATTTAATTGTTAGCAATCTATCAAAATCTTTTTTAAAAAATATCTCCATTCGTCGCTTCCAAAGTGTGAACTCCCTCTCAAACTTTGATGGGTGAATGCTTGATCCGACCATCTTATTACTGAATGCTTGATCCGACCATCTTCTTAGTTGACAGTTAGGCCTAATGCGGCTAGGCTTTGATACCACTTATTGGATTGGGTGGACTGGCTAGAGGGGGTGAATAGACGACTTGCAATCAAATTAGCTTCTTCTCTTGCTACTTGCTTAGCAAGGACACATTTTAATTAATTAAAAACAAATGATAAAAACATAAAATAAGAGACAGAGTTTTATTTGGTTACAACGTGCGGTTGTTAATCTATGGTAGTTGAAAGCACTAAAGAAACTCTTTCGACAAAAGTTGGAGGCGAAGAAGCCCTTTACTTTAGTTAAACTCTCAATACAGAATAAGAAGTTTAAGAACAGATGTGTCTTCTACAACTAGTTTAGGGTGCTATTTATAGCTCACTAGTCGAAGTGACCGTTTTGTTGACATGGTAATTCGGGGCGTCTCGAGTGTTCTAGGTTGCCTCCAACTAGATAAAGTTTTATCTCCACTCAATGTTCGTTTTCTGATTGGCCGGATTCGAGGCGTCTTAGTTCATTGGAGGTGCCTTAGTTCATGGTGGGCGTCTCACTTCCGCTGACGTGGACTCTCTTGCTTATCCGCTCGACAACGACTCTTGGGGATCGGAGGAGTCTTAGTACATCGGAGGCACTGAGGCGCCTACGGAGTCTGGCTTCGATGTGCCTCCAAAAAACTGAGGCACCTCCATTTACTGGAGGTGTCTGCGCCTGGGATGGTGAACTTCAGAGTTGACTTCTCGGTAAGCTTGGGTGATTCTCCGTCTGTCCGGAGTTGAGCTCATTCGAATCCAACTTCGGCCTTCTCCTCAAGCATACTTCCTCCTCTCGGATGCACTGCATGCGTCCTTCTTGCTCCATCGGTGTACTCTTGCACATCTCCTCGTGATGCACTGAGCTCGTCAACTTCCTTTCATGTCTTCATTCTTGTTCGCTGCATCTTCTGCTCAACTTGTTGTGTTCTTAAATTCCAACACACTTAGGTACAAGACATCAAAACATAAGACCTAACTTAATTAGTTGATTAGTGTCAAAACGAACCCGGAGTACTTAGGGTTGAGCAAGGCAAGCATGACATATGGGTTTGTAGTGCTAGTCATGTTGGATAGACCAATAGGACCAATCATGCCAAACAAACTTGTGAATTGTATAGGTTGCACATGTCAAGTGGACTAATTGAACTAAGCAAGTTGGGTGGATCAACTAAGTCAGATGTGTCAAAAAAAAAACAATAGATTGGATGCATTGAACAATTTAGACATAAGTAAGTCATATTGTCAGGAAAAATTGGATAAACAAGATGGGTCAACCATATAATGAATAGACTCACTATTTATAATGATCTTGCTTGGGAACACCGACTAACGAACCACCGGTGAGTTAGCATGAATGTTGACTTGTTGCCAATCCCCTAGCGACAACGAGGATCGACGAGAAGATCTGCTGGAGCTTGGACAAAAGAAAACAAGGAGCAAGAGGGTTAGAATAATGGCCAGGGGTATCCCGCGCAGCTACGCTGACACTAGTCAATTTTCGGCGGCGATGAAGGAGGAAGAATAAAGAAGAGTAGTTCTAGGGTTTTGGATGTATTTTTGCACGCACCTGATTCCATAGGGGTAGGCTACCTTTTATAGAGTGATGATTGATTCCTATGTTCCCCGTGTGTTCCGAAATTTGCGTGATTTGTTATCCGCACAAGCATTATTCTTTTCCTGAAATAGTCCGAAATCCCGATTGGAGGCGATAAAGGGTTGGGCGCCAAGGAGATGGGGGCACTATGGGAGTCGGGACCAGCAAGGAGTCGGGGTCGACTCAGTTTTCCTTTGACTTGAACCGCCACCTCCGCCGGATTACTAACCTCTCTTACCAACGTGGCGTTCTTTGATTACCCTCGGATCATATAACATTCCATTATTACAACAAAGTAGTAGTATTGAATATGATCATCCCCTTTTTCATGTCATTTTATCCCATTTCTAATCTCATTATGACTCTATTTCATTCCATTCTAAAGGACCAAATGCACATAACTGTTTATTAATATTTGTTATAGTTTCCTAGTTCATTCTTTTGAGCATGTAGAATATGGTTTAATGTTCTTTAAGGTTGTCATTTTTTCTCCATGGTGCAAATATTCTAAATCACTAGTTTTCTGCTGTGTTACTCATCTTCCCATGGTGGGTCTGTTTTTCTTACTATTTCCCCCTCTGCCTACATCCTAGTACCTTCTTCTCTAGCCATCTCTGTCATAAGCTGGCCACTGGCTACCTTCTGCAAATTACTACTATTGTCATCTTCGTTAGATATTACAACCCGTTTGGCCTACCTCTTTATGCTTTGATGGATTGCTACTTTTATAGATTTGATTTGGCATATATCCAAACTTTGGTTTGGGATTTATCCTTAATCAAAGTGCTGGATAAGCATTGAATTGGTGACTGTCATGGAGAAATGATGATCTGTCTATGTTTGGTGAATTCTTAATATATGATGCTGAATTTAGTTCTTAGTTTGCCCTGATAATATCCATAATCATTTCTGGATAAGAATATTTTACAGCCAGCCTCAGCTTTGGCTTGGGTGTTGTCATTTATTTTCAATTTACCAGTCATACTAGATTATATTAGCATCATTGTAAATATCCATATAATTATTTTATAGGTTGCCTCTGGATTTTTCACACCCTAGAGTCCTGACAATTGTGATGCCTGCGTTGATACCTACCTTTGTTAATGGATTAACTGGATGGTCAGTTTGATTGAACAGTACAGAAAATGAAATTGATTAATCTTAATGTTCCAATTTACAAGTCCTTTCCTATGACAGTGGATAAGAAGCTTACTCTTAATTGAATGTCTAGAGTGAGATAAATTGAAAGTGAATTGCTGGAAGATCTGGATTGTTCTATTTTGGTGTCTCTCTCTCTCTCTCTCTCTCTCTTTCTCTCTCTCTCTCTGGGGCATGACATTTATATATACTGGAGATAATTTGTGTATTGTAATTGTAATGTAAGAGGTTCTGACACTTGCTATGATTGTTCTACCTCTTTATTTATGGGTTCCCTTTGTATTTTGTAGTGAGTCTGATTCTCTTTGGAGTTTGGATATAATATATTGGTTCAAGTATAACAATAATTAATAGACATGTTTATTTCGTCACCCTCTTGTATATATGAACAAAAACAATTTTCTCTTAAGTTTACAGCGTTGACAATATAATCAACAAAATATTTCAGATTCAATCATCTACACCCGAGGTTTGGAGCTCAGCTGTTCGTGATATTCATTCTGTAGTTAGCATGATAGACAGGATAGCAAGTTCTGCACCAGGAAATGGTTCTAGAGCTGCGGTTGGTGAGGATTTGGTTGCAATGACAAAATGCCGTTTACAAGCCAGAAACTTCATGTCTCAAGATGGAAGTGGGCCAACAAAAAGAATAAAGCGTGATATAAGTTCCATTCCTATGAATAATATTTCATCTGCTGGAAGCAAAAATGATAGCCTTAAGCAATCATATGGTCTTGATACATCTGAACTAGAGTCTACTGCCACATCATGTGCTAAGCAACAAAAATGTGAGGTGGGATTCTGTTCAATTTCTTTTTTGCAAGTGAATTCTTCTACGAGTTTTTTAATTATTTTTTACATCTACTATCCATTCAGTTCTTCAGTGTTGTTTTTCTTGGAAGCTTGATATTTCTATATTACATGGGATTTATTATTCCAGAATTAGCTTGAATTTCTTTTCAGCTCTCTTTTCCTATTTTGTGCTCACCGAAAACTTTGGAAACTGGTGCTACTTATCTTTGTTTGCTCATTGATTATAGCCTAATAGAAATCTGTCGTTTCAGAAAAGCATAGAATCTTTAACTGATGCTTCTAAGAGAAATGCATGGCATCTGAAATTGTTTTTTTTCGTCCTCTATTGTTGTAATAATTTTCTTCTCACCTCAGTCTGCTGCTCATCTTGCAGTATGTAACCATGATTTTTCACAACAAGTTTTTTGGGCAATTATTAATTCTATTAGCTCGTAACACTGCAATTGCAGGTAAATCATGCCTTAATTGAAGAGATAAGGGAGATAAACCAGTGGCTCATTGTTACAGTGGTTAACATTAGTGAAGAGGGTACTGATTCAATTTCTGCTGCTTCAGAAGGTAAAGGAACAATTGTGAAGTGTTTCTTCAATGCTGTGGCTCTATGTCCAGCCTTAAAGTCTCAATTTGCCTCAGAAGATATGGTCAGTTCAACATCAGAAACATATCATATAGCTCTGAGCTACTTTCAGTTCTCATGTTTTTCATCTGTTCTTACTTTTTTTAGCGTTTTGGTTGTCCAGGGTCCAATTCTACCTCTGAGGTTATTCGTCCCCTCTAATTATCCAAAATCTTCTCCTGTTCTATTGGACAAGCTTCCAGATGAGCAAAGGTATGACATTTTTCTGTTAAGTCAATGCAAAGTCAAATAGAGTTAAAAGCATCAAACTGACATTTTTATTTTCATTTTAAAAGTAGGGAATCCGATGATCTTTCTGTGAAGGCTAGGTCAAGATTTGTGATTTATCTTCGCAGTCTGTCACAACCAATGTCGCTAGGAGAAATGGTAAAGACATGGGATGCATGTGCTCAAAGAGTGATTATCGAGTATGCTCAACAGACTGGGGGAGGGACTTTTAGCTCAAGACATGGCACCTGGGAAAACAGTGTTGGTGCTTGATCCACAATGTTTAATGTTGCAGTGTAGAAGATATTGATTCAATTTATTATTAGAATTAGCTTCAAGCGTTTAGTTGAAAGCGTGGCCCATCTAGCTGTGTGAAAAACTTGGATATTCATATAGAAATTTTTGGATAATTTTATCTGGTTCCGGTGGTAATCCATATTTATCACTCGAAGCATGGTTGCAACAATTATATATTTTGTGACTATACCCGCAATTTTATATGTTGATGCTTGCCGGATGTGATGACTCCCGACTTCTCTGCCAGGAAAAACTGTCATATGTTATTCTTCATGTGCACGAGTAGATTTCCATATTAGCACATATCTGTAAAAAGTGAAATCTGGCAATCTGACACTTTTCCACGATTGTTCTACAGTAGTTTTCTCATGGCGGTGTGATGGTTAAGACACAGGAGCTTGTCGTATGAGGTCTAGAGGTCGAATCTCGACGTGCTCAAGCATATACCTCCCTGATGTCTTGACCATTTGCACTTATGACTAGTAGTCATCCGTGATTTATCTCCTCTGTGTTGGCCTTGGGATGAGTTGGTGGAGACGTTGGGGTGGGATGAGTTGGTGGAGACGTTGGGGGCGAACGTATTTACCTTTTTTGCCACACGATTGACTTACACTATTAGGAAAGAGTAATTGGGAAGTCGAAACTAGCTATTATATGAGAGAATAATTTCTCAGTTTTTATTGAGATTTAATCTTTGTTCAATTCTACCAATCTATGACTCGGCTCTGCTCGGGGGTAACACATCTCTGAGCTTGTGTTTCTTCTAAAGGTTGCGTCATTACTGAAGCAGATTAATCATTAAGCAATGGACAGTGTTTTTTTTTTAATCAAAGTTGCAGGAACTGATCTTGTTTCACTCTGATTTGGCGTTGCACCGGGCTAGAATGAGCCTGTTCTGAACTAGTTTTTCGTTTTGAAATCCTCTCCCTTTCCTCAGGTCGCTCCTCCCTCTCTGTTTTTTTTTTATATGTATGTTTGCCATTATGTATCTAATTTTCCGAATTGATTACTTCTGAAGTGATTAATTCGTTTTCATAAATTTATTTTTATCGATTGTCAAAATAGATCAGAAAGTATTTAGGAGGCACGTTGCTTAGAAGAGTTAAAAACGACAGAGTTAAATCAATGATGATTACTGACTATAAATGTAAATGATTAAGATACAAGAGAATTATATATTTGGACACGTCGAGATTTAACCTTTAGACCTCATGTAATAAGTTCCTATGCTTTAACTATCGCACCGGCAGCGCCCCCGTTAATCCGTCCAGGACCAATACAGAAGAGATAAATCACGAGCGATTACTATTCATAAGTATAAATGGTCAAGATATGAAAAAAATATATATTCGGGTACATCAAAATTTAATCTTTAAATAATAAGCTTCACATTAACCATTGCACGGCTACGAGAGAACAGGGTTTGTAGCTCATGGTTTGTTGCTAAGAAGGTTAAGGCCATTCACAATCTTCATGAATTCCTTTTTCTAAATTTTTAAATATAGTTTACAAATTAAAAATTGAAATCTTACTAATTAATTTTTTAAAAAACATGTTATTATTTACTGTTAAAATAATAAGATTGTCGAACCGGCTGCCCCCACCCGTCGCGTCGCGTCGCGTCACGTCCCGACCCGGGGCGGGGCTTCCCCGGTCTCTCTTACCCTTTTGCAATTGCATTTCTCCTCTGTCCTCTCCCGTCGATCCCATCGCCGTTTCTTCCTCCTCCGTCACCGAGGATTTCCGAAACCCATCGAAGGTTCATAGAAGCCCTTAACCTCGCCGCCTCTACCGATTCGGGCTCCTCCATGGAGTCCGGCTACAAATTATGTGGCTTCCTCCAGGCCGTCCTCTCCGCCCCCTCGCCTCTTGAATCCTTGCGCAACGGCACTTCCTGCTCCCTCTTCGCCGACGGCCCAAATGTCGGGTTCCGCACCCAGGAAGGCGGCACCCTTTTGCTTCCCCTCCCCTCTCTGACTCCCGGCGACCCCTCCGCTGCGTCGACTCCGGAAAAGGCCGTGGCTGGATCTCGCGGCGGGGCCGTGACCCCATTTTTGAAGAAAAAAAAACGGAGGATGTTCGGGTTGGTGAATGGGAGCATGAGCGTGGTTCACCAGTTGCAAGCGCTCACCGCCCGTAAGTGCTTGACGATTGGTGCCAGGGTTGTAAGTGTTTCTGCGAAAGAGGACGGGGAGGTGAGGGCAGTAGTGCTGATTGATTTATACCTGCCGATTGCAATTTGGACTGGCTGGCAGTTTCCCAAATCTGGAGCCCTAGCTGCGTGCCTGTTCAAGCATGCAAGGTATTTGAACGCAATTTGTTTTCTTTAGCTCGTCTATGCTAGTTCCTCGTTAGAAAAGCGTATTTTTAACATTTATTTTATTACACTGACATTGATTTCACATTTTCATTTGCTTCGAAGTCGTGCTATCAAAGTCTTCGAACTCTTTTTTTTTATCTCCTAGGAAACTCTTTTGCAAGTTCATGTGGAATTAATGTTATCTACTTTGTCTATTATGTATTAATATTGAGGTACCTTCTGTTTATTTTTGAAAAAAGGAATACAGGTAGGATGCATCATCAGCTCAAAACTGCTAGATTTATTAAA
>JBAMIE010231402.1:0-20796 GCA_037177295.1 Kaempferia parviflora
AACTCTGCTTACTTCATTAGCTTTAGCAACTAACGGTCTCTTAAACACAGCTCAGTAACCATGCTTCACTGCTAATGTCAATTACTTCCATAATTATCCACATGCAATTACATTAAAATACTGTTATAATTCAGTAAATTGCATTTATAAAAATTGTTATTATTCCGTTAAATTAGATTTATTTGTATCGAGAAAAATTAATAATAATATGCACGTAAAAGTAATTAAAGGAATCAATAGAGATAAACCGGCTTCTTCGTGGGACCACAATCGGACCCCTTCTCGACAATTCATTTGCATTTCTCGAGGCGTCTTCGATCACCGCCGACGAACTGCCACTTCCATTTCCCACCGAATTCCCCATCGCCATCCAAGAGATCGCAGACGACGACGACGACGACGACGACGACGAAGTCTAGTGGAGGACGATCCGGTTGTCATCTTCGTTTGATTTCTAGGAGTTGATCCACCGATCGACGAGGCGGCGCGGGAGGCCAGGAATCCCCGAGACGGCCTCGCCTGGAGATCGGGAGCGCTGGGTGCGAATCAGTCACGCGACGGCCCGTTCCACGCGAAGGCGGGCTTACGGCTCTTCCCCTCCTCGTCTAATGCGCAGCGCACCCGATACCTAGAGTCCCTGCCCTCGCCCACCATGGATTTTGTCAGCCGCTACGCTACCTCCGCCTCCCCCTCTGTAGAGCAGCACCACCATCCCCCGCAGATGGAGCCAGCGCCCTCGCTCGCGCAGGCTTCTGCCCCCTCCGGGCCCGGGGTCCCCGAGGAGCCGGAGTACTTGGCTCGGTACCTGGTGATCAAGCATTCGTGGCGCGGCCGGTACAAGCGAATCTTGTGCATCTCCAGCAACGCCATCATAACGCTGGATCCTACCACGCTGGCCGCCACCAATTCTTACGATGCGCCAGAAGACTTCGAAGGGGCAGCTCCTGTGCTGGGGCGGGGAGATGATGTTGGCTCGCAGGAGTTTACTGTTAGCGTACGGACAGATGGGAAAGGGAAGTTCAAGGCTATCAAGTTATCGTCGAGGTTTAGGGCGAGCATCCTGACACTGCTGCACCGTCTCAGGTGGGGGAGGTTGGGCCCAATCATGGAATTCCCAGTGCTTCATCTCCGGCGAAGGACCTCCACTTGGGTTCCATATGTATGTTCTAATTCTTGGCTATACGATTACACTGAATGGTTGGACCTTGGACGAATGATCTATCTGCTGTTTGTTCTTAGCCAATAATCCAGGGTGTGAATTTGGTGTTTATGCTGTCTGATGGAGAGTGATCGTGTTACAATTTCTGGCTCTCTGTTAAAACAGCTCCTAAGATTACGTGTCTGGTGTTCCTCTGCCTTATTTTTGCTTATTCAGGATTACTAGAAATCATTTACATATCTACTGTTGTATGGATTGCTAAATGAAGAAACTCAGATATGTAAAATATCTATAGCTCATCAGAAAACTTTGTTTCCGCATTCTAGAATGTGATTGTTGCTCGGTAATCATAGTTCTTGTTTTCGCTTACATTACTACAATCTTTTCTACAGAAATTGAAGGTCGCATCTACTGGCGTTGAACTTATTGGAGGGCAGGCTGGAGATCCACAGTGGTGTTTGGATTTCAGGGACATGGATTCTCCACCAATCATACTCCTCACAGACAATTATGGACATAGCGGTGCAGATTCAGGAGGGTTCATTTTGTGCCCTCTGTACGGTAGAAAAAGTAAAGCTTTTAAAGCTGCCTCTGGAACTTCTAATTCTGCAATTGTATCATACCTGGTAATATTGTTTTCTATAGAATGTTGTTTCCTCCAGTCTCCTTTAGGTCTTTGTTATTGTCAAATATAGGATAACTTTTTTATGAAATAATCCCTGTTGTATGATATCTTTGTAGATTAAGACTGCAAAAACTACTGTTGGCTTGTCATTATCTGTTGACAGTTCTCAGAAGATGACAATAGCAGATTTTTTAAATAAAAGAGGTAAACTCGTGATGATCCTGTAAAGTTCTCGTTTGCTTATTTGGGTGTATTTGAAGTCCTTTTGTGAACTTTAATTTCAAATGAATCTTCACTCGATTACTCAAGAACATACATTTATGATTAAAATAACACAGAAAATTGGGTTGTTATACTGGCTAGGACATGGAATGATATTCAGAGGGTTAATAGCTAGACAACCACAGACCAAGCTTTGTTGATTGTGAAACAGATACATTATTGTGTTTTGATGCCATTTGTTAGTATGTTAATGAACTGGTTTTGTTGGATTACTGAGGGGATGTTTTTTTTTTGTAATTTCATAAATGAAAGGAATAATATTGCAAATTACTCTATAGCTCAAATCAATTTGTAGTGCTTCTTGCTAGATGAAAGAATAACTTGGTAAATGAATGATCCATTCTACCCAATGCAAATTTCTTTTCTTCTTCTTCATTGGAAGGTATGCCCAAACAATGGTGATAATTGCAGCACCTACAGTTGCTTTCTCAAGATGTTTTAGGGTTTAGGGTCCAGTTTAACTCATTGGACTCATGGTCTCATCAACAAGTGAGAAGGATACAATGATATTATTAAGTTTGAATATTTTGAAGTTACTAGAATTACCACCGTCAAAATCATGGAAGGTACAGTGCCAACTAAGAAGAAAGAAGTAACATGTGGCTCACAAAACGAGTAGCTCATGTGTCCTGTGTATGAAATAGGTCTTAATTAGCGCGATAATTCACTAGTGGGTATGTAGTTTAAATTGATGGGGAATAATGATGCAAAGTCAGTTTCTCAGCTAGATCATCTCGAACATTATTATTATTTTATTTAATATAGTAGGGATTGAATTGGTTAATTAACAAGCTTCTCTCTCTCTCTCTCTCTCTCTCTCTCTCTCTCTATATATATATATATATATATAAATTGAATTTTTTTCTTGCTTGTATTCCTCTATTTTCTTTATCTCTTGCTTCATTCTCTCTCCTTTCAATCCTCTTATTCATCATCATCTTCAAGCTTTGTTGTTCCAACTATTAAACTCTAGTCAAAGCTAAATCACTCATAAAATTTAAATATTGTAATTTATTTTTAATTATGCTAACTAGAATGTTCCGTGGTCTTCCTCTATCTCTTACATGTTAAATCTAAAGGATTCATCTTTGCTAGTTATAATATCTATTGACATATCAATAGCGTCTTAAAGTATTTTTTTTTTCTTTTATCATCTATCAAAGTTGCACCTAATTGTTATTGGGAAATAATATTTAATTTTATCCATTTTAGTAAAATTTTGTACGCTCATTTTAGTTTTTTTTTAAATCTTCGATAACTTTTTATGTGTCTCTCTTATTAATTTCCATCATCAAACTTTGTTAGTTCCAACTATTTGGCTTGACTATATGGCTCTTATTTCTCCATTAAACTCTAGACAAGATTATATCACTAGTAAATTTAAAATCTCTTAAATCATTTTTAATTATATTGACTAGAGTGGTCTTTGGTCTTCCTCCATTTCTTACATGTTCAACTCCAAAAGAGTCAGCTTGGCTAGTTAAAGTGTCTATTGATATGTTAATAGCATCATAAACTATTTATCATCTATCAAAGTTGCACCTAATTGCTCTTGGATAATAATTTTTTAATTTGATCTGTTTTATTAAAATTTTGTGCATCCATTTTAGCTTTTTTTTTCTTTTATCTTCATCACAATAACTTTTTATGTGTAATATTTTATATTTTCCTAGTATTTATAATGTACCACAATTTTTTGAAAAAAATATTTTTGCTTCAGGGCTACATGACAATCACACAAGATTTCAAGAGCAATTGTTTCTCTCAACCACTCGTTTTTTTTATAAATATTATTAATGTTATCTTCATTAATATCTCTTTCTTGTTAATTAATGTATCCAAGATATTTAACACATCAACCAAAATTTTATATCCATTCATCTTAACCATTTTCTTGCCTTTTTCTTAATACTGAAACTACATTTCATTTATTTATTTTTGTTCTTGATTTACAATCTTTATCTCCATAGTCCTTGTCCAGAATTCAACTTCAAGTCCAATCTATTTCTGCTCATCAATTAGCATAATATCATCCACAAACAATATGCATCAAATAATATAACCAGGAGGTGTATCTCAAATAGATTGTAAGTTCATCCATTACTAATGTCTATCTTCCTTTATTCCATTGTTTTTAGTTTTTACATATGAACCATTTGGAAAACATTTTTTTTTCTAGATTTGATCTATTTGTTTAATCTGGAACTGGGCTGTACACTTTATCTTTGCATGAATCGTAGATAATTTAACCTTCTCAAATGGTATCTCCTAGGGCCACTCCACTCCCTGTGTTCTTTCAACTGGTTAAACTGCCTAAGAGAATAGAAGCGGAAGCCTCTTTTTCATGATTCCATAACGTAATGAAGGAATGAATTGCATCTCCTTGTGGTCACATAAGGATTATGCATGCTACACTAAATTTAAGCTTGTTAAAATTCAAGTCATGTCCAAGCTAATAATGAAACTTGTTTTGTCACATAATGATGATATCTGTGCATTGCTGAAGTTCATATGTAGATTTTCTTGCATATTGATTGAATTAGTTGGTTAATGCACATTGTAGTACCTCCTTGTATTGTATATATTGCTTAGATTCATTGGCAAAAGATTTTGTAGGGAATTATGGATTGCTGAAAATGATTAATATATTTGTGCACAGAAATCTCATTTCTATTGTTATTTAGTTGATTAATTTGAGGTATTATATAGTAGTTGTCAACTCATAGATTCTTTGACACATGTTGTTGTACATCATTGTTAATATAATTAATACTATTAGTTAAAAATTATGGACCACATAGTGCACGCAATATCATTATGCAAGTGCTCAACCATATATCACCTGCGCACATCGTGGTGATTAGCCAATGATTTATTTGTTCATCTATACCATGTTTGTTCTATTTTGTCTAGCCAATGAATAAATATAAATTTTGCTCATATTGATTGTTAGTTGAATAATTTGATTTTTTATATAATTGATGCAAATTCATATTTTTTTTGACATGATGCTCTACATCATTGTCAATACAACTAATTATTGTTTTTTTCCCCTGAAAAAACGGACTATATCTTGTTTAACTTTGATGGGCTATTGGGCATTATAATCTCACGAAAGTCCTTTTTTTTTCTTACAATTAGGAATAATGAAATCTAGTGGAAGCTTTTCTTTTCTGCTGCTGTATGTTGCACTTTCTGTACAATAAACATATCAGTGTAGCTTAATTTTTTCAATAGTATACCTTTCTTACAGCAAAGGAAGCAGTTGGAGTAAATGAGAATCCTTATGGGGAATGGTCTGTAACAAGGTTGCGTTCTGCTGCAAAAGGCACAGCTAATGTTGAGAGTCCAAATCTTGGAATTGGACCAAAAGGGGGCCTTGGAGAACAAGGGGATTCTGTATCTCGGCAGCTTATTCTTACTAAACTTGCAATTATTGAAAGACGCCCAGATAACTATGAGGTATTTTAATGGCATTGAACTATTCTTGACATGGTGCTTTGTTGATTCCTTATTCAATCTGGAATCAAAGATTTTAAAAAGATGCATGCAGGTGTTATGCGGGAGACCTATTACATAACAGAAATGCAGTTATGCATGCACATATGTGGGAGGATCTTCGGTCCATATTGGATTTATTGATAAAAATGGTTTACATATGGAACAACTTATTGAGTGCTTAATCAGCATAGTATATGTCAACCTAATCAACTCATACAATGTAAAACACAATATAATTCATATTAATTAACCATATGATAATTAACATACCCTATAATATATAACATAAAGTAACATCCATATATGCCATGAGTATGTACAATGTAGCAGATAAAAACTAAAACACAAAGAAATCAATGATTCATTTAGCTATGTGTCTATGGTTGCATGCCATTAGAACATATAATATAACATGGTTCATGACATAATCACAATTGTCTACCTTTCCAACAAAAAAAAATGATTCAATTTTGTCTGGTTTTACCCAAGGTGGTTTAAAATTTAAATGGACTAAAATAGGGTTTATTTGAGTTGCCAATTAATGGACCGCATGTAATGCATAAAGGCCACCTATAGAGCCAAATGCATATGGATAATCTCATATGCTTTATGCAATGAAGTCTCCTAATATGCACAAATATGGGGCCTGCCTGGAGTGCTTTATAAAATCATGTATATAGCATGGTACCTAGAGTTCCTTGTTTGAACTATTTATCTGGATTGCAATATTAGCAAATTTGAATTTTGTAGGCTGTCATTGCTCGTCCCCTTTCTGTTGTAAGTTCTCTTGTTCGGTTTTCGGAAGAACCACAGATGTTTGCAGTTGAGTTCAGTGATGGATGTCCTGTTCATGTAAGTAATCTTGTAATTTTACAAACATCCATGTTTCATTTGTAATTTTCTCGTGTGGCACTTAAAATAGGTGTATGCAAGCACTTCTCGTGACAGCTTACTGGCAGCAATGCGCGATGTTCTGCAATCAGAGGTTTGTGGAGTTGTTTTTTCTTTTTTTATTCAAATTCTCAACCATGTGTCTAGCTCGATCATTTCTTATTACTTGCTCTCTGAATATAAAAAGGGGATTCTACATTATAGCTCATCGATTCTCATCATGCAGCGCCAGAGTCCAGTTCCCATATTGCCAAGATTGACCATGCCTGGTCACCGTATAGATCCTCCTTGTGGAAGTTTTTATCTTCAGATGCGGCAACTTCCTCTTGGTCAGCAGCATCCTGTTTCTGATATGGAAACTACATCCATGCACTTGAAACATTTAGCTGCGGCTGCAAAAGATGCTGTTGGTGAAGCTGGTAACGTCCCTGGCTCAAGAGCAAGGTTATGGCGAAGAATAAGGGAGTTTAATGCTTGCATACCATATAGTGGAGTGCCTCCTCATCTTGAAGTGCCTGAGGTAGTCTTAATGGCATTGATCACAATGCTTCCAGCAACACCAAACCTTCCTCCAGATGCTTCTCCACTTCCCCCTCCATCACCCAAAGCAGCAGCTACAATCATTGGGTTTATTGCATGCTTACGAAGGATACTTGTATCAAGAGCTGCTGCATCTCATCTTATATCATTTCCTGCTGCGGTTGCAAGAATAATGGGTCTACTAAGAAATGGCTCAGAAGGTGTAGCAGCCGAAGCAGCTGGATTGGTATCAATGCTTATAGGAGGTGGTCCTGGTGATTCTAGTATATCGGTCGATTCAAAGGGGGAGACACATGCCACTTATATGCATACGAAGTCTGTCTTATTTGCACATCAAAATTCTGTGACTGTTCTTGTAAATAGGTTAAAACCCACATCTGTCTCTCCATTGTTCTCCATGTCAGTTGTGGAAGTTCTTGAAGCTATGCTTTGTGCACCACAAGGTGAAACAACTCAACACACTACTTTTGTTGAGTTGCTACGCCAGGTTGCTGGTTTGCGTCGCCGCTTGTTTGCATTATTTGGCCACCCTGCAGAAAGTGTGAGAGAGACAATAGCTGTCATTATGCGTACTATAGCAGAGGAGGATGCAATTGCAGCAGAGTCTATGCGTGATGCTGCCTTAAGAGATGGGGCTCTTTTGAGGCATTTGCTGCATGCTTTTTTTCTTCTTACTAGGGAGCGCCGTGATGTTAATCGACAACTTGTAGCACTTTGGGCTGATTCTTATCAACCTGCTCTTGATTTACTTTCAAGAGTTATTCCCCCTGGGCTTGTTGCTTATTTGCACACACGAATAGATGCTGCTTCTGAAGATCAGAGCCAATTAAACGAAGTTCCTTTAACCAAGAGAAGACAAAGGCGCATACTTCAGCAGAGTCAAGGCCATTTTGGAATAGCTATTATGCCTCAAGACTCTGGGAAAAATTCTCTTCAAAATGTTCAAGATGGTGATTCAACTAATGCTTCAGTGGTGACACAAAGTAATCTGAAGTCTTTCCAAGAATTAAACTTGGGACAGTATTTAGTTTCTCCATTTGCCAACCCTGGCGTAAGCAATCCCAGTGAACTTACATATGGGGTCCAGCATAATGCTGCTTCGGGAATTGTTGTTTATGATCATGTTCATCAAGTACCTATGCCACAAATGACAGATCCAAATGCTTGTGTTTCTGTTGATTCTTCAAACTATGTTAGTTCTATGAATCCGGAGTTTGCTGTCCCAGCACAAGTAGTTGTAGAAAACACTCCTGTTGGATCAGGTAGGTTGTTATGTAATTGGTATGGATTCTGGAGAGCATTTGGTCTAGATCACAATCGCGCTGATCTAATATGGAATGAACGGACTAGACAAGAGCTTCGTGAGGCTTTGCAAGCAGAAGTTCATAAACTGGATGTTGAAAAAGAGCGGACACAGGATATTCTTCCTGAATGTGCTATGCTTGAAGTCAATGGACAGGATAATGCAACTAAGATTTCATGGAACTATGCAGAATTTTTAGTGAGCTACCCCAGCTTATCAAAAGAAGTTTGTGTCGGACAGTATTATCTGCGTTTGCTTCTTGAAAGTGGAAGCAGTTGTGGAGCACAAGACTTCCCTCTACGTGACCCTGTTGCCTTTTTCAGAGCATTGTACCATCGTTTCTTATGTGATGCAGACACTGGGCTTATTGTTGATGGTGCTATTCCTGATGAGTTGGGTTCATCGGATGATTGGTGTGATATGGGAAGACTAGATGGTTTTGGTGGTGGCGGAGGCTCTGCAGTAAGAGAGCTTTGTGCAAGGGCAATGGCCATTGTATACGAACAACATTACAAAACCATTGGGCATTTTGATGGTACAGCTCATATTACTGTCTTATTGGACAGAACAGATGATCGAGCATTGAGGCACAGATTACTGTTACTTTTGAAGGTGGTTTCACTAACTCAAGGACACTATTACTATAGTATTATATTTAGTTATAATCCAATTTGCTTCCTTGGTTTTTATGAATCCGTAGATTCTAGATATGGTTGTAGAAGAGAAAACCAAAGTACTATGACATCCATGATCCATCAATATTGAAGCTTCTGTAAGTAGTGGCATTCATAGTTGTCAACCTTATTAGAATGATATTATAACATGATTACGTAGCTTAAATATCTGTTTATTTCTTTTGTTTTGCAAACATTAATGTGCTTTCTTTTTATGTAATATTCCTTTGAAACTTAAAAAGTTGGCACTATATGTATATAAGTTCATAGCAGTGGACAGACTGCTATAGCATTGGGTTATTGCTGGAAAGTGACATTTAATTCATAACACTGGACTGGCTGTTACAGCTTTGGGATATAGCCATAAAGTAGCATATTTGGTCTGTGGATTGCCTTCTAAGGCCCAAACCTAGAAAAATTTAAACTCAGTCAACTCACTCATGCAAGTAAACAAAGAAACACTTGCATTCATATAATAAAAAATATAGAATCATTTTTTTTTTTTTGCTAGTTGCTAGACATTCATCCTAAATGCTGGCAAAACAAGCATAATCTGGAAAGTAAGTTACATTAAATGCTACTTGTGGAAAAAAAATGTTAACAATGTTTCAGCATCCACCGGCTCAGATTCTAGGTATAAGGTCATAAACAAAACTGAGTAACCTAAACAAAGAAACACTTGCATTCTTATAAGAAAGAAACAAAATCATATCTTTTGCTAGTTGCTAGACATTCATATTAAATGCACACAAAACAAACATAACCTGGAATGCAAGTTATATAGCACGGCAAGTGCTACTTGTGGAAAAAATGTTAACAATCTTTCAGGAACCACCAGCTCAGACTCTAGGTATAGGTCATAAACAAAACTGAGTTACCTACTGCCCAAATATCTTAATATGGGATTATCATATTATAAAGATGATTCCAATATATAATATCCACTTAGGATCTACTACAGTTATACTTGCCAATACGTATTTCAAAGTTTCTATAATAGATAACTGAAACTAATTCCCTCAATGAGGTCTAAACTAGGAACTACAACAGTATACAGAGTTCAGAGGAAGTTAGATTGCAGTACACTAGTAATGAAAAATAATATTGTTACCAGCAATAAAAAAAAGACTAATGAAGTTTAACATGTATCACTTTGCCATTTTGTATCCTGGAAATAAATACACAACCAAGGGCTAATAGCACATCGCTGGCTGCTTGGTCAAATCATGAAACCAGTTCCAGCATGTGAAAGGGAGGCAGGGGTGCCTAACCATGCCCAACAATGAATAGAATTTCAGTGCACATGACATGATGGGGGATGTTTGCCATTGATTGACGAAGATAGAACAACTATGGTATCCAATTATGTCTATCAGTCCCTAGCAAACTAATAAATTTTGACCATATTGGCCGGTGTAATACAAAATTTAAAATAATGTCCAAGGCATATATGGAGGAAAAGTTCAAATATTCATTATTAAGGATATGTCTAGCGTTTTTTTCTAAATTTATCTGTAAGATTAATTAACCTAAGCAATGCAGTTTTTTTTAATGTGATATAATTCGTTATAGTTTGCTTAAGCAATCTACATAAATAAACTTGTAGATTTATCTCATACAATTTCAAATTAAGCAATCTAACAATCCCTATAAAATATTATAATATTAAAAGAAGTGTTTAATGCTCACAACTACAAGTGCTTAATATTTACGATGCCAAACAATATATTATTGATACAAAAAGATTACAAGTATTAATTTTGAGAAAGAAATTACTATAAAATATTGCCATTATACTTGTATCCTGATTGCTCATTGCACATCTCACTTTTTTTTATCTCCTTGTATCGAGGCTAGAGGCAAGTTTATTCAAATTTTCCTTTATTTGATTGAACTTGACTCGATCAATTTGATTTGGACTCATCTATTACTCAATTGCATATGCAGTCCATACATACTGCTATGCAGCCACACAAAATATTGCTGCTATTGGGATTGCTTTCATAACAATGAGTGGCAATATTATTGCAGCGATATAAAAAAAAAAAAAATCAAATTACATTCTGCCGGAATGGATTCTACTAGAAATCAATTCATGTACCAAATATTCCAGTATCTAGCTATCTTGACAAAGAAATAAAAGAGAATTTTTGAAATGTTCTCTCTGTCATTTCATTAAGAGAATTACAATACATAGACATCAAGAATTATCAAGTCCCTTAATCCTAGGGTTTAATATAGGAAGAAATACAGAGTTATCAAATCCATTAATCCTAAAGTCTAATATAGGAAGCAATATAACAATAATTACAGTAAGAATATATTCAACAATAATGAAAAACTTAGAGGTAATCAAGCGATAACAACTATAACAAAACTAAATAAGGAAAGAAGAATATATTGTCATTCCCCTCAAATTGATGCAGGTAAGTCTATCAGCATCAGTTTGCTATTGAGAAACTCGTGTCGTTGGCTTTTCAAAGCTTTTGTAAAGACATCAGCTATTTGAAGATTAGTTGTAAGATGAGGAAGAGTGATGGCACCTCGAATAAAGGCCTCCCTAATGTAATCACAGTCCACCCCGATGTGTCGTTCATGATATATTGGATTTGTAGCTATTTAAAAGACACTAATATTATCACCATGAAGTGGAGTAGGATTAGGAGGAGGAAATCTAAGTCCGGAAAGACGACCACATAACTTTACAATTTTAGACATGATTCTATACTCAGCCTCCGTGGAAGATTTAGAGACAATCCAACTTCTTACACTTCCAAGAAATCAAGGAAAGAAATCAAGGCATCTCTAAGAAAAATGCACTGGCCTGTTGTAGACTTCCTAGTATCCGGGCAGCCAACCAATACACAGTCAAATGAAGAGCAGATTTTGTAGGAAAATACAAACCAACCAGTAGATGACCCAATTAAGTATTAATAATGTGACGAACGGCAACAAGATGAAGATGTCGAGATGATTGCATAACTTTGCTAACTATGTGGACAACATATGAGATATCGGGCCTTTAATTGTTAGGTAGATAAGACTACCAACAAGTTGCTTATATAAAAAAGGATCAGGCCCAAGCTCGCCTTCATCTTTTTGGTATTTCACATTCACCTCCATTGGCGTATCAATAGCTGCAACATCCTTTAAATCAGCTAGCTCAATGAGATCTTGGATATATTTATGTCGATTTAAGAACAAACTAGGATCTTGAGAGTGAACTTCCATCACAAAAGTATGTGAGATTCCCAAGATCTTTCATTTTAAATGTATTATGCAATATATTTTGAAGATTAGTGATCAACCCATTGTTGATGGTACTATCATCAAGACATCAACATAGGCTATGAGAAAGACCATACCAGTGATTGTCTTGTGAAAGAAAAGTGATGAATCATATTGACTTTATGTGAAAGAGAAGCTGAGAAGAGTGCTGAGAAACTTCTCAAATTAGGCTCTAGGTGCCTGCTTCAATGCATACAAAGAGCGTCTTAGCTTGCAAACTTCACGAGAAGTTGTCATTGACATATCGGGTGAAAGTTCATGTAAATTTCTTAAGATCCCCATTCAGGTAGGCATTTTTTTACCTCCATATGATGTAAAGGCCAAAATTTAGAGGATGCAATAGCAAGAATGGTTCTTACCGTGCTCATCTTAACAATTGGTGTGAATGTTTCTTCATAGTTGAGGCCATATTCTTGTTTATTTCCAAGAGCAACCAATCAAGCTTTGTATCTATCTAAAGATCCATTAGAGTTGAGTTTCACATTATAGACCCACTAATGAGCCTAACATTTGGAGGAGAATAAACAATGTCCCAAGTATGGTTTTCCTCAAGTGCTTGAAGTTCTGCTTCCATTGCTGGCTGCCAACACTCATGTTCCATAGCCTCTTTATAACAAGTGGAAATGGAAATAAAAAGACAACAAGTTGAAAAACCATTCAGGAGGTTCATGAGGTCTAGAGCTTCTATGAAGAGGAGGGGGATGAAACAGGATCAGAAGCCACAGGAAGATGTGGAGGAACCTCAGTGAGACCTATACGAGGATCCAATGCAGGAGTGCATGTACAATAAACATAACCAGGTTTAAACCTTGGAACTAGTGTTGGTGATTTAGGTTAATGTGGTAAAGCAGATAGATAAGAGAATTCTAAGGTCTATTGTGTGTTAGGGCTGATTTTTCTTTTTTTAAAGTGACATTCCTACAGACACGAATTCTAAGGCATGAGGATCATAGCAAAGAAATCCTTTTTGGGTTCTAGCATATCCTAAAAAAGCACACTTGACAAAATTGGGCAGTAAATTTATTTCTTTCATGTGCAGGAAGGTGAACAAAACAAACACATTGAAAGATATGAAGATTGGAATAATTTGGTGCATGCCCAAGCAAACAAAAGTAGGGAGAATCATTCTTCAAGTTGGGAGACAGTAATCTATTAATCAAATAAAAAGCAGTAGACAAAGCTTCACACCAAAAACGAGAAGGAACTCAATTAAAAGAGTGCGAATAACATTAAGATGATGATGATTTTTTTTTCAACCACACCGTTTTGTTGTGGTGTGAAAAGGGCACGAACGTTATGATATGATCCCATAATTTTGAAGAAAAAATTGAAATTCATTTGACATATATTCACTACCTAAATCAGATTGCAAGATTTTGATTTTGACAGAAAATTGTGTTTCAACTAAACCTTGAAAGACTTTGACAGAAAATTCATTTGACATATATTCACTACCTTGAAAATTCATTTGACATATATTCACTACCTAAATCAGATTGCAGGATTTTGATTTTGACAGAAAATTGTGTTTCAACTAAACCTTGAAAGACTTTAAACACAAAAAAACCTCACTTTTAGACCCCCAAGTAAAGCTAGTGAAATCATCAATAAATGTAACAACGTTATTGTAATGTTCATGAGAGATTATAGGGGCAATACCCCATACATCAATATGTACAAGTTCAAAAAGTTTGGTGGTGCAATTTTTATGCAATGGAAAATGAAGTATTTTTCTTTTATCAAGTTTGCAAGATGTACAATCAACAATATCATTATAAGAAGAAGTCAATTTTTTATTTTCAGTAAATCATATTTAAGCAAGACTCAAAGTACATGAGAATTAGGGTGTCCTAAACGTTTGTCACACCTTATTACCACATTGAACAATATCACAAGCAACATAATTTGACACCGGAGAAGGAGATGGAAATAAAGGAAAGAGACGTCCCACTTGTGATCATCTTTTCGGACACTTGATCCTGCACAAGACAACCAGAATTTGAAAATTGAACATTACAATTGTTGTTAAGATTAGTGGACATCTTAGGAGACAAAAAAAAAAATAATATCTAAAGAGGATGAAATGTCACCAACAACTTTGATAGGTAAGGAATTACTATTGACAGTATGAATCTTAAGATCTCCTTTATATTTTTTAACATTATTTAAAGAGAAGACCGTGTTGGTTTTGTGATTGGAAGCACCAGAATCAAAATACCAAGGCTTAGGATTAGAATTTTTGTTACCTGAAATGCCTAAAGCAGAAGGGCAGAAACTATCATTTGTTGGACGGAGTAATAGAAGATTGCCGGGAGCATTTGAGGAACCAACCAAGACATTGTAGGTAGTTTTAGATTCTTTTGGAGGCCGAGTGGAACAATCTTTGATGATATGCCTGATTTCTTACTATAATTGTAGAATTTTTTAGTACCTGATTGCTTCAAACTTCCCCCTTAAATTCATTAAAACTAGTCACTCTTGCTAGTCTCATGCATACTTTGGATAACAACGAGTCGTACACTTGCATACATAATATCGGTGTACTCTTCTCATTGAAACCTTTGCACTGTACTCCTTTGGTTATAAATTCTCATCAAGTAATCCCACATTTCTCTAGAGGTCTTATAAGACTTAATATTGAGAAATATGGAGGATTCCACACTTCCAAGGATCCAAGACATAATGTGAGCATCCTTTACTGCCCATTTCACATATTTCTCCTCCTCCTCATTGTTAGGTGCCGAATTTGTCCCATCCATATAACTCTATAATTCCTTTCCCTTGACAAAGATACGAAATTGTAATGTGTAGGCCGAATAGTTCTTGCCATTAAAATGGACAAGAAAATATTTAGATTGTTCCAAAGACATGATTCAACCATAAACAAGAAATAAGAGATTAGGTCCAAGACAACAGACTAGAAGAACACGAGCTAGACAAGGAACCCGACACAAGATGAAATGCTCTGATACCATGACTTGTTTTCTCTGTCATTTTACTAAGAGAATTAACATCAAGAATTATCAAATCCCATAATATTAGGGTCTAATATAAGAAGAAATACAAAATTATCAATTCCATTAATCCTAGGGTCTAATATAGGAAGAAATAGTCCCTGGAGCTACGAGAGATGGTAAACTGTGGGACAAGCTCCCTAGGCAGCGAGGGTTTAAATCTCTCCTAGGGTACATTACACCTGAGGAGTTTGAATTACTTGTGATGCCGGGCCATCCGCTAGGACCATATGCACTTTCTGATTTACCTTGGTAGTCGGTGGAAAATTTCCATGGGTCGGGCCGGTCACTTCTTTCTTCAATAATATAGGAAGAAATACAACAATAATAACAGCAGAATATATACAACAATAATGAAAATCTTAGAGAGGTAATTAAGGGATATGCAACTATAATAAAACTAAATAAGGAAAGAAGAATATATTGACATATCTCAGTGCTATACTAGTTCATTGTTATGAACTACGAATTCCTCTGTTTGTATACTTATACTGTCAGCTTCTTGGAGTTTTTTGTGTTTGTGCCACGCTTTCGATCTTTCCAAGCTTCTTTTACTAGCAAAAGCAATGAGTTATTGATTTTAATTCTAGTTGTGTTAAGTTTTAATGAAAATGCACGAAATCAACTGAGAGTAACTTGCGTGTTAGTGGAAACTTCCACTAACACATGGAGGTTTTGTTAGATCAAAATGCTGGAAAGATGGTCCAGCCCAAATAATCCACAATGAGTTTGGGCTATCTGTGACTAGTTGGACTGGTATCAGAGTTGCGCATAATGGGTATTATGATCTGTGATGTTTGCTCTTGTACTTTGGTACTAGGCTGCGGAAGTTAGTAGGGTTGAGCTTCTAGCACTTGTGTTTGTGAAGTTTGTCCTTTCTCTGACTGCTATTTTGTGAGTATATTTTGGACCAACGTTTATCTTTTCCTGCAGGTCTTAATGAAGGAACTATCAAATGTGGAAGCATGTGTCCTGGTGGGTGGATGTGTCTTAGCTGTTGATCTCCTGACTACAGCTCATGAAGCTTCTGAGAAGACTTCTATTCCTTTGCAATCCAATCTGATAGCTGCTACTGCTTTTATGGAACCTCTTAAGGAATGGATGTTCATTGACAAGGACGGATCAAAAGTGGGGGCAATGGAGAAAGATGCAATCAGAAGATTTTTTTCCAAGAAAAGTATTGATTGGACTACCAAGTGCTGGGCTTCTGGCATGGCTGACTGGAAACGTTTGCGTGACATTCGAGAATTACGTTGGGCATTTGCTTTTCGGGTTCCTGTTTTAACTCCAGTTCAGGCAAGTAATTCTATTTTGCATATGTGAATTAATGGTTAAGATTCTTGTTTATATGCTAATGCTGCCTGAAACCGTATAGAAGAGTTTTTAAACACATTGAACTTGGTATTGCTATTTATATTTGTTGAATGCAATGTCAGTTTTTCTGGTATACCCATGTATGATTTGTGATGAATGTGCTATTTGACGTTATTTGACTAAGTAGTTTATTTGCATTTTCACCTTCTATTTCTTGATGTTAATTACATACAAATTCCGTTTGTGTTGGTATATTGTGTTTTTCACCATTCAGAATTATTGACATTTTATGCTTCAGTTTTATCCTGATTCTCCTATTATTTTAGCCCATATATACAGTGATGTGGCGATATTTCTATATGCAAGTGAGTGAATGAAATCCTGCCATGCTGTTGCAGTTTTATGCCTTAGAGACTATTTATTGGTGGAAAATAAATACATCTTGATGATGATATATGGTTTGCTGAATTCTTCTTTATATTCAGGTAGGAGACGCTGCTTTAGCTATATTGCACAATATGGTATCTGCACGATCTGATCTTGATGATGCTGGAGAGATTGTGACCCCAACACCAAGGGTGAAGCGAATTTTGTCAAGTCCTCGATGCCTTCCACATATTGCTCAGGTGATTTCTTAATGCCAGATAGGCACTACATTTGTTCATTATCTTTTAATGGCATTCTGTGTTATTCACTGATACTTTATTTGATCCCTTGCTGATGTAATAAAATTAAAAATACAAGAAAGTCAAGTAAGAAATCCAATAAAGTAATATCAGAGAGGTCATCTGCAACTCCCAGCTAACTTACACCGGTACCAATTACCATACTGTAGAGATGGATATAAACAAATTATGAAGGTTAGAACAAGGAGTAATCAAACCTGGAAACCAATTAAGAAGAAAGTTCTGGTCATTTACAGGCTTTACCCACTTTCCTTATTCACAATTTCCTTTGTTCTTTTCTTGCCAAAGAATTCCACTTAATTTCTTTCAGCCAGCATACTGACCAAAATTCTAAGTGTTTGAAGCAAGTGATTGGTGTAAGAATAAATGACTACTCCATTATCTGAATGGTGTTCTTTTTTATGCTTGCATTTCTCTTGCATCACCTCTTCAGGTTAATAGGCTAGGACATTCTAATTTCTTGTGTCTGTAAAATAGATATTTCTTGGTCTTTCTAGTCTACTATTCTAGCTTTCTAAGAGCTTGGCTTACATTAAATTTGTGTGTTTTGTATTCTTATTCCAAGTAACTTGAAAGGCTATTTCTATCTTAATGGCGACAAACTATGTTAAAGGGTGTAGATACTTTCAATTGGTGTATGTGAGTTTGTGTTTCATTCTGTTTTGATCCTCTTGTCATCAGGATTATATTGTGAAGTGTTTTTCAAATGCATATCTTCCAAGTCCTTAAACTAGATTAGCTGCTGAAAGACGGACATATTCTAAATATGGGGTTGAATAGGTGGATATCAGACAACTTATCATATGTAGTTAAAAAGGCATTATTTATCTCCATCACTTGAAGTGATATTTAATTGTTCTCTTCAATCATGTATTACATTCTAAAATACTTTTCTTATACAAGGATGTTTGCTTGAGTCTGTTTAGTGTTTGATTGCTAATACTTGTTTTCTCAAATGGCTACATAAACTAGCCAGAAATAAAAATTCTTTTGTTTCGGAAATAAAATTAGTATTTTTCTTGTTCAGGTACCTTTTTTTTCACAGAATTCACTTGAAAGATTGTCCATTTTGGAAAATCACTTATATTTTCTTTTGGTATTCGTAGTGTAATGTGCAAATTAGTAGAAACATTGACTTTAAGTTGAAAAATAATTTTTTTTACCAGATGCACTTATCTTTAGGTATTTAATCTGATGGGTTGGTGGGATAAATTATTTTTTGTTTGTAATCTGACGCCTGTATAGTTTCCTATGGTAATTATTGTGCTGGTTCCTTTTAAGATGCTCAACTCGAAAATTCTACAAACAACTGTTCTCATTTTGTTTGTGTTATAGAATTATAAAGAGCATCACTCTGGATATGACCATGGTTTTTAATTTAGTTTTGTGCGGTTGGGCCTGACAAAAATTTTTGTTTTGCCTGCTGACCGGCTTAAGGAACAGCTTGATATGATGAAACTGATGCTTGTTTCCGCAATCACTGACGACTGTAACAGTAGACTTCCCTTGAGGCACACATGGCTCCTATGATGCAATGTGATACTTTTGCTAATACTCTTGAGCCTTCCGCGATGACAATAACTCGGCTTAGGTGGCACTAGGCAGCACAAGGCTTCTGCAGCGCATTGGATCTAAGGTTAGGACTCGAAAAACAAAATATCTTTTTCCTTCTCCTTCTATGATGGCAACGTGGCGTGAGGCAACACAAAACCTCTGCAAGGCAATCCTAGTAGGGTTAGGGCTCAGTATCCCTTTTTCTTCTCCGATCTTCTTCCTCTTCTCCTCTCAATTCTTTCCTCTTCGGTACCTCTGGCACTGCATGTTGGCATTGTTGACACGACACTGATATATCTGGTTCTGGCCAAGGACTGAAACTTTGACTCGGAATGAGACATCAAACCTTGGAATTTGACTACTTGTGTTATTTTTTTTATTAGTCTTGAAGTTTTCTGGATGCTAGGTCTAGTTTCCATGAGGACATAACTTTAAGTTTCTACCCACTTATCTTTACTCTTTTTAATCTGTAGGAGGGTTTTAAAAATATCAAGTTAGGGCAAATCATCAAAATTGGCCAATTAGTTCTGTATTTAATGCATTGTTTTACAAAAGTCTTTTGACAAGACACCTATTGGGCTGTCTAGGCTTATGCAATGAGATCGCATTGTGTTTGCTTATGATTGCATAAGACTTATGCTAGCTAAACCAATCTCTAGCTTGTTAAAATTTCAATGTTTGATTAAACTAATTTTCACAATAGAGAAATAAGAATCATATTATAAATATTTCTTTCATGAATATGGGAATTTTCTTTTATGGGAAGGAATTAGTTTGTTACACGAATTATTATGTATATGTGTTTTATGTTTTTAGTATTTCTTAAATTCATATAACAATTGTCTTATAGAGTTACACATTGTTTAGGATTGTACGACTAACCTTAATTTATGGATATATTGTTGGGTTGTTAGAAACAACACATACAAAAATCTAGTGTAACAGATATGAGAATGTTAAGTTTAGTGTAATAGATCTGAGAATGTTACGATAGATATATATTGTTAAAAAATATATAATAAAAAATTACTAACACCTGAAGGCAATTGTGTATAGCTCCAATAGATAAAAAGAAGAGAATTAGCTGAGATTGTATTGACATGTTCAAAGGCAGCAATAAATTTTATAGTTAGAAAATTTTGAATGTTACAATAGAAAAAGTAATAAGTAAAGAAAGATTAAGTAAAATATAATAGTCAATATAATACAATTTACTTTATTGATTTAAATATTTTGTTTAGATAAATAAAAATATATTGAATCCAAAGAAAAAAGAGGTACAAACTGGATTAGGCCAGCCCAATCACCAACATCAACGATCCCATATAGCTAATGGGAAGCCATCAGGCACTCACCTTAATTAAACTACTAGTTCTTGTGAGTTACTTATGAGTTTGCACACTCCCAAAGATCTTTTCAATATCTAATTGCCCCTCTCCAAAGAAACTACTATTCCCCAATCGCCAAACATAATGAATCATGGAAGACAAGGCTAGGTGACAAGCCTTTGTTGACACCCTACTCCCTTAGTAGTATCTCCCAAAGACTCGTATCATCTATCTATACGTAGATATCTCATGTCGCATATGAAGCCATTCTTTAATCTTACTCCAAAGCTCCACAATAGGGGGACACCTAAAGAATAGATGCTCCTGAGACTCTAGCACCGGATGGTGGAAGTACTAGAATTTTTTGATTTAAATATTGATATATCCTTGCATGGAGATCAATGGAAGTACAAGATTTATGTAGCTGCCCCCAAATACTTGGGATAAACCATTAAACATGTCAAACATGGCTTGATGATTTTGATGAATTGCTAAGGGTTAAGGATTGAAATTTCAGTGCCGAGCCGGTCGAAATGGGCGAAACATCTCGTTCTGCCCGCCGATTGGCACCGGCACGAATCCAGCACTGTGCGGCCGGAGCGGAGGGATCATGCGACCCCTCAGCTGCCGTTGCAAG
>JBAMIE010231603.1:0-20774 GCA_037177295.1 Kaempferia parviflora
TAAAACCTAATAAAATTATCTTGTTTATATATATATATATATATATATATATATATAAAGGTTAAATTTTAATTAATATGTTTTATTAAAAATAAATATTATAAAAAATAATAATTATTTATAATATTATGAATAAAAATAGTAAAATGAATTCAACTGCCTAGGCACGGCCGAGGCGGCCGAGGTGGTAGGCAGTCACTAACCGCCCCGTCACCGCCTATCGCTATTTACAACACTGTCGGGTATACTTGAATTATTAATAAAAAAAAACCTTAGTGAGAAACTCTGACCCCAAATTTCAAGTAGTACACTTTTGACTTCAACGCTATCTTTCTGCCAAACTGCTCAAAGTCGATCCCCACGAAATCTGCTTCTCCATGGTTTGGTCGCATCCCAAAAGATCAGTCAAATAAGTCCTCCACTAGACCCTCACCTGGGCACATGTCCTGGTATTTCTCCATCAAAACGGCAACTTTTTATGACAAAGCTGTTATTTATACGATGCCATAACATCAAAACACGTACAGGGTATTTTTCTAAACAAAAAAAGAAACTTTTCATCAGTGAAGTGGTCATGAAGGGATGCATAGCCGAAAGAAAAGGTTTGCTCAACCTTTTTTTCCTCCATTATTTTTGCATCAGAATTCACACGCTTCAGAGAAGGAAAGAATCACATCAACAACACTCAAGAATATGTATATATATATACACACACACAGACACACAAGTATAGTAAAAAAGGTCATTGCAAATGGCTTCAGCCGCCTCCTTTTTACTCTTTTGGACTTCGTTAATTTCTTAGTTCATAAGGTTTGACTGTGTGAGAGGCAGGACTCTCGCAAGGTCTCTCTGCTCTTGGACATTTAAGCTTCAGGAGAGCTCTTGAAAGATGAGAATTCTGCAGGGAGATAGATTTGAGTGGCAAAAGAGGTGCTGAGGCATGTAATGCTTTTTATCATGTTGGTTTGAGAGAAAGAGAGCTGCTTAGCTTTGCTTTGCCTCTTCCTGTTATTGTTCCCCGGAAGAAGAAAGGAGATACTAATTATGCGAGTTTAATTTGATTTCCTGCTTGAAGTTTGCTTAACTGTGGGCAATCGAGCTGAAGTTTGAGAGTAAGTGAGATTGATTTCTCTCAACTTTTTATTAACATACTTGAAATCTGCATCATGGTTTATACTCCATTTGGCCCTAGCGTCTTGCTTGTAATTGAACCTATCAAATAGTTTTCAGAGACATTATCACTTCTATGTTATATAAAAAAAACTTCATTATCTTAATCTTTTAAATGTGCACTTCATCTAAAACGTTAATAAACTTCCTCTAAAGCTCTCTTTTTGTTGTTTGCATTCGCATGTTTATTGCACACCTGAAGCAGCCCAAGAAGTGAACTTTTCATGACATTCTGTGTCTGTTTCCCCACTCAATAAGAATGACCTTAAACGTGTATGCCATGGGCTTAAATTAATGCGTTGTCCTCCTCACCTTTTACTGACAGCTGCTCTGTTTGCCATGGGATTGCCAATGATGTGCCAATTTACGATGCTTGTGTTTTCCTTGGCCTCAATGTTAAGATGTGAAGCAGCCATTTCTTTCAGCAATAAGGAGGAAGTTGGTCCTTTTGTCACTGAGACAGGTACGTTAGTTCTTTGTTCAAATTTGATTTGCATCTCATATTAGAATGTTTTCATAGTATTGGTGATTGATTGACCTTTCCTCTCCTTTTATCCCTAAAAGAAAGAGTTTTGATCGAAGACGGGAACAATGCAAAAGTTGTAGGAGGATTATCAGCAAGGACACAGAGAGTTGATCCTTTGAATGGCTTCAAAAAGTACATGGGTAGCTACAACATCACAAGCAAGCATTACTGGAGTGTAATCTCTGTTCCCTCTCTGTCATGTTAATGCACTAAAAAGTATATCAATCACTGTATAAACTTCCTTTTCAGTCTACAATTTATACAGGAAGATATGGGTACATTGTTGGGACAATATGGCTTCTCAGTGGTTTTTTGTATGGTTGCATTCTTGTGGCACGAAGGACTATCTTGCTCAAGATGGAAAGGAAGCAAAAGAAAGAGCTCCCTTGTTCTAAGAGACACCATGTCTGGGCAATGGTGCTTGGGATCACATTGGCATGCCTCGCCATGTAAGCCTGTTATTATGAAATGAGAATGTTTATCCAAAAACAAAGGTTGTAAAAAAGTTAATATGCAGAGTAGCATCTGGTATTGTGCTTGGTGGAAGCTCTAAGTTTCATTCAAGAGTGCGATCAATCAAGAACATCATCGCAGAAACATCACAAGAGGCTTCACAAACCATAAACAATGTGACAAAAGCTATAGGCAACATGGAAAGTGTTGCCGCACAATATCAATATGGCAGCCTTGGAGGATCCAGCTATTTGAATTCCAGGTCGCAAATTCTTAATGACGAAGCTGCAAACATGCAGCTAAAGGCTGAGAAGAGCATGCACCTGGTCGATAGGGCGATTGGCATATTGTAAGAACTGAACACTAAACAAAGAGGGAAATGAACATGAAACTGTTGTCTGAGTTAACATTTGCAATGGTCCATTTTGCAGGAAAATGATGACCATCTTCATCATTGTGCTAAATCTTATAGTTCTTCTGGCAGTGCTTGGTAACTAAGCAAATTAATTTTTTACCACATTAATTTGATATCTAATTGTTCTATTTCCTTCCTTGTTGCAGTCTTGAGCCCTCTGAGACTAAGACTTTGCTGGACTTTTCCCCTGTAAGTAAGCAAGCTTAACTAGTCTCACTGTAAAATAACAGAGATCATAAAGATCTCCTAAAATCCAACATTTTCTTTCTACTCTGACAGGTCTATCATCATTTGCTGGCTACTTACATTTGCCTTGTGGGTATTCTTTGGGATATATTTCTTCCTATCTAAGTACGTAACAAAGGCTACTTTGTATGAGCACTTTTTTTCTCACAATTATGATCAAGTTAATTTCCCAAAAATTACAGGTTCTCTGGTGATACCTGTGCAGCAATTGAGGAATATCAACAAAATACTCAAAATAGCACCTTAGGCTCAATCCTACAATGCAGTGAGCAACTGTCAGCTAATATTTTTCTACATGATATCCGACAAGGAATCCATGATACCATTGACCAGGTACCGTAAATTCGATAAGGATTACAGGTAACAAGCAATTGTAGCAAATTAACAAGGGATATCAAGTTCTTAATAGCTACTACACTTGCAAAATGTGTAGGTAAATGCAAACATATCAACAGCGAAATCACTGTCTCTTCCAGATCTGGAGTACGTTTGCAACCCCTTTACTGGACCACCAGAGTATTCTTACCAACCAGGAAACTGTTCTTCCAACACAATCAAAATAGGAGATATTCCTGAGGTAATTTCTTTCTCTTGCATACTCTCCAAATGTTCTTCCATCACTAGACATAATTTTTTATTTTTTTCTGTTTCAAGATCTTGAAGAAATATACGTGCTGGGATGATGGTGGTGGTGGCTCTTGCAGCCATGGAGAATTTTTATCACCACCCGAGTACACAAGAGTGCAAGTCTACACGAGCTCCATGCAGAATATACTTGATGGATTTCCTCGCATGGAGAGACTCGCGAATTGTCGGTTGGTTGGCGATGCGTTCTCCAAGATCCTTGTTGAAGAATGCAAACCATTGAAGTATTATGTTCGGTTGACATGGACTGCAATGGCGGTTCTTTCAGCAATCATGGTAGCTCTTGTTTTGATTTTGATTTCTGAACCTGTTTACCATGATGGATCGCATTCTTCTGATATCTCTGTCAGGCCTCAACCAACTCTTACATAGTCATATAGACACAAATAACTTCTAGAAAAGTTGGAGGTACATTAGAACCATAGAAATACAATTCTAAGTTCACAAAGACATTCAAATTTCAACATCTAACAAAGCATAATAGAAGTCCACACTCCACACTGATGAAAGATTTTCAAGCTTTGATGCCCTTGCAGTCCAAGATGTTATTTTTTTTAACTTGTTTTCCTCTTTTATTATGATAGACTGTAAAACTTTGCATCTGGAAAGTGTAAATAAAAACTTCATACTTTGGAAGAGAATAATAGAACAATTTGTTACAAATGGATCTCATGGGGGATATATTTCATTCAATTCAGAAACTAGTGTGGCCTTTTGTTGCACAGTATGTCTGCATTCTTGTAACGTATCCAAGCATTATCTTTACTATAATGGAAGAAGACAGTAGTATCCCAGTAACCAGCCAACCACGATATAAGAAATAAGATTTTTGACTTACATTAAGAGTGATGCAACCGTTTTGTTCACAACAACATTTTAACAAAGGATGGAACTAAAATCAGTGATAGTCTCAGAAGCATGCCAGTTTTGAAACTTCCTTGTGCAATTCACATAAACTGTAGCTATTCAGAAACTTACATCCGTATATGCTACAAGAAAACTTCCCAGAGGTAAAAATAAGTTAGATGCATACTGTCATCTAAGTTACCAAAAAAAAGACCTAATTATGGAGCAAGTCAGAGCTGACTGATACACATTTTCTCTCTATCAAATAGTCATTCATCGCCGATAGATCTCAAGTACCACTGACACCTTGGAAACATACATCTGCAGGTAACTTGAAGCTTAAGCAATACATTACCTGAAAATGACAAATGGCAAGAAAAGGTTATGTATGCAACTAAAAAAAATATGAAAACTTAAAATGTAATAACATTAACATGAGCATGGATATACTTGGGTGCATAGTAGTGAACATGTTTACAATGTACTTGTTCCGGCTTGGAAAATAATGGTTGAGATGATATTTGTAATATTGAAGTAACGGTTTAACAGAATTTACAGACTGTAATATCTAGTTAGTGATCTCTATATCAATATGAAAAATGTGACACAAAAATAAATTTTCCATTAATTAACTCCACAACTACTTCTTGAGAAAATACTGGGCAGTAGCACCTTAACTTTATGGTCGGGCTTCCAAGCCAGGTTTCCTGGATCAGGTATTAACCCATGTAAAAGCTTCTTTTTTTTCCAAATTCCAAAATATTAAGATTCAACAATGTCATTTCAATACATGAAACTATTTGGGATAGCTTGAATGGATCTTTCCTACAAGATTTACTTTTAAAGCAGAAATTGAAGTATATATATTATACCACCTTGTTAGGAGCAACATCTCTAACCCGATGAAAAAATGGCTCTGGTATTCTAGTACCCAAAAAAGCCTCTGCTTTCTGCAAAGAAAATGGTCAATACTTTCTTGATGAATAACATATGATTAAAACCTACCTAATAGTCGAATGTATGGCAGTAAATGGTACAAGTTTGTAATCAAATGAACTGCATATGGCAAGGATCTACTCACTGCTAATGTTGATTCTTTTGTTTCAGTTGTTCGCAAGAAGCAGTAGCAGTGGATCCACGGTAAAGGCCCTCTCCATTGTTCCCTCTGAATAAGACCTTTGAAGACATCTACCAAACCATTCACGAGTGCATAAATTTATAGAAGTTCATGTATAACTTAAGAAATTTGTAATATTTCATATAAGCAAGTTAAAATAACATAAAGCAAACACAAAAAAGTTGCCAGAGTAACATCATTGACAAATAACCCCGGTGGAAGTGAATTTTTTAAACATTGGTCCGTCCATGATAGTACCTGTAAACAGAATAGTCTAGGCTTGCAAATTTCTCTAGTAAACCATTACTTCTGAACAGGAGACTCTTATAAAAGTAACAAGCAATGTCATATTTTAATGCTTGAAGCATTAAAGTTTTTGCATAGTGGCTTACAACACAATTTCCATGTGCCACTGAAATTGAAATCCCAGATGAATAATTCTTGGCTATAGAGCATGGACTACTACTAAGGGTACGTTTGGTAGGCTGTAATTTGCCATGTAATGTAATCAAGATTACATTACAAGGCTAATAACTTTGTTTGATATAAATTTAACCATGTAATGTAATGTAATCCAGATTACAAAGCAAAACCCATGCAATCAAGATTACATTACAACCCAAAAATTATTATGTCAAAAATACCCCTCTTATCTCATCAAACCACACCTAAATAAATTTGTCAACACCACCTCCCTTTGACCGCTGCCGCAGCCCGACCACCGTCATCGCCGGCGGCCGCCCGCCGCCAACCGTCGCCACACCGGCCGGCCGGCGAAGACGACAAAGAATATTTTTGTCATTTTATAATTATATGAATTACATTCCTTATAAAAATTAATTGATACCAAACAAAATAATATAATCATCCTTGTAATCAAAGATTACATCCAACACATTTCCAAACGTAATAATGTAATATGAATTACATTACATTACATTACATTACATTACAAAGTTGATTACATTACAAGCCTGATTACATTACATGTAACCAAACGTAGCCTAATAACATGTGATTTTAAGCCACATCAAATAGCTTGCATTGCCATAGCTCACAAACTACCTGGCCCCAGCATGCAAATATGTTGCCCAAACTCAACAGACATTATACAAGAAGCACATGCAGAATGTGTCATGGATCAATTCTGTGGCTGATTCATAGGTCTATGGACGATGAGGGAACTCAAGATCTTGATAGAATACGTATAAGAAAAGAATATGCAAAGCCAAGAAAAAGTGTGTTATGTTTCATTTCTTCCCTAATATAAATATAACAATTACAAAGACAATAAGAGTAAGATTGTCATGGCTCCTAAGTCCTAAATACCCCACAACTTTCAGGACATGAACAAAACAACCATGCATATGATTCTCCAGTGCTCCTACACCCATAATATAAACAACTCAGAGATGGGAGTCAACTTAATAAGTAAACTACTTAAAAGAATGCTATCATGGGCTCCTTGTATCTTCACGTCATTGATCCACCAATTCCTATGAGAATAACAGAGATAAAATTGAGTTGCTGATGTGAAGTAGTGCTGAGGCAGCACTTTTGTACTGTTTGGACATAACAAGCGATGCAACATTAGTTCCTTTCATTTTTGTACTCAGGTGTGAAGCCAATAGACCTCCATCAATCCAAGAGGGTTCCAATTATGACTGTGCAGGATATCAATCAATTCAAAGATAGGCCATGAGATGGTCATAAAGGTGGCATTACAGGCAAAATAGAATGTCAGGAAAATAGGCATGTGTTATGGTAATTGATAAGGAATGATCTCAGCCTGTGGGACGCAGCAAAGAAAGTAGGTATCTTACAGAAGGATAGCAAAGAGCACATGATCCAGCCAGTTTACAGATGCAGTCACCACTTCCAAAAGAATCACAGAGAAGGGGCAATCTGAGCACATAATGAAAAAAATGTGTCAGGTGGACAGGTCATCATCCAACCAGCTAACCACACTTTGCCTTGGAGAATTCATATATATATTATGCATATCTTCTTGCACGGAGGCAAACTCATAAGACATGCACCAGATTCCATGTTTGGGTGTTGTCAATTACCACCACTTGAGGACTGGGTCACAGTTGACGTGTGAGCCACCAATTAGCAAGAAGACCTTGAATTTTATGGCCTTAAGTAGAAATTTAATTAATCCATGACGATCAAGTGAGGGGACAAGGGGTATCAATGAGCTGAGTGACCAGTGATTTTTTTTTTTTTTTTTGCTTTCCGCACTCCTACCCATTGGACATATCAAAAGCCATAGCCTTCCCATACCAGAGATTGGTACTTCACTATTCTACCAATGCCCGTCTTATGCTTCCAAAGGGGAAAAACAAAAAGAAAGAAGCATTGAACTCGAATTGCATGAAACATTGAAATAGCAAACTTTACAGGCAGATCTCAGGTCAACCTACCATCCCAGGTTTCTGCAAAAGAAACACAGGAGTGAAATGGCTTCAACGGTTAATGAATAGGAGGAAACATATTGATATGCATGACACATGACTTCTCTCCAAATTTAAGGATCTTTGAAATATATTGCACCAATAGGTTCTGAGTACTACTGAATTCATGCTCAAGGAAATTAGTAAAAACAATACTCACCAAGAAATTCCAAAGCAGAAGCAGGAAGATTCATGATAACATGATCCACATGCGCCCATGGCCTGGATTCTGTCAAAGGGAGGCCCCTCGTTCGCTTTGTAATATTCCCATTTTCCAGAAACCCTGTTGTCACCAAAAGCACCTTCAGGAACATGCATCAGAAAAAGTTCCCTTACTGCTCTAGTAGATTTACAAACTCAACAGGAATTTATAAATGCAATTAGCTGTGCTGGTCGTCAGTTGCCACACTGATGTTCAGATCCTTTGAGGAATGAAACTGGAGTTCTTATGTATTAATTCAATTTTAACCAAAATTGTATATTCATACTTGTATGTCTCTCAAAAACCAAAAGCTAACTCTATGTTTACGAAACTATCTTGCACGTACATAGGAAGTAGCAATAACAATCTCTGTCAAAACAGTGTGTCAGTCTCTCAGCAGCAACCCCATAAGTTAAAGTTGCAGCTGATAGGCATTGCTGTTGATCTAGGGTCTAATGACAGTTAAACAGGATGGCTTTATGTTCCACAACAATAAAAATAATAATTATGCTAAACTCAAAACCAAAAAAAAAGAAATACCCCATAAACTTCATAAAGAAAAATCCTCACCAGTATTATCAAACTGTCTTTTAGAAGCAGAAAATTCATCCTTTGAAGCACGATCCAAACAATTCCAATGATCATTGGTTGCATCAAGGGTTTCGTTGGCACCAACTGTAAAATGTCAGATAATTACTATCGGAAAACTTGGGGAAATGCATGGGGAAATGCATACATGATCATGGTTTAAGTGTCATTTGTAACCAATATCCAACCTTGTTTTTGGCTAATCAGTAGCGCATTAACATGATCAGCATTTGAAACAGCCCCTGCAGTTTTAATTGTGCTCTCGGAACCAGGAAATGTCATCAAATGCTGCATGAAATCTCTTGCGTCCATGTTATGTACAAAAACATAATCCTCTACCTTGTTGATCTTAGCATTTAGCTGTAGATAACTAGCACTATGTGGATTTAAATCATTGGCAAAAACGAGACAACCTTTTTGAGCTGCTGGAATTGAAAAAGGACCTATTCCAGCAAACATATCACATATTATCTCTCCTCTCTTGAACTGTGAAATCAATCGTATGTGTTCGTGTTCAAGTCTTGAGTTCCAATAGACCAAACTATAATCGAGCCTAAATGTAGCACCATACTGTTTAACCTCAGTAACCATATCTCTTATTCCTGCCAGGACTTCAAACGTTGGCACTCGAAACTGATTTGTTATGGTCCCAACTTTATTCGCCACAGTCCGAATTCTTGGTTGATTCTTCTGCATGTAAAAGTATATATTAAGTTAACTAAAAGTTGGAAGCTCATAAAGGAGAGGATGCATATAGTCAGAAAGAATCCTAATAATAAAAAAGTTGAGTAAAAATTACTTTTCCCCCAAAGTAACAGGAAAGTTCATGGACCTAAGCAAAGTTGTAAAATATGACTTAGGATAAATAGCCCCCTGGCTGAAGGCTTTACAATCAAGCCAATAGGTAGTATGCACTTGTAGCTTTCGTACCTCTAATCCATCAAACACACCAAGCTGTCTAAGCCCGTGCTATGTCATTCAATCCTCCATGCTTACAAATTCACCTTATTCCAGGCTACCAAGCTATCAAACACACAATTCACTATGATTGCAACACAACAACTCAATGGTACATGCCCTAGAGTCCACTTCATGTTAGGTCTCTAATCCATCAAATGCACCAAGCTCACTCTATGCTATCTGATCTTTCATGCCTACAAGTCCACCTTGTTTCATGTCATCAAGGCATTGAGCAAAAACCAAATTAATTGCATCAAGTATACAAGCTTCACAAGCTCCTTGCTTCCATGCCTATTCTAAATTGTTGTGCACTTTATGTACGCTAACTTAAATCTTATTGCCAACCACATCAAAGCATCATGGTCGAATTTGATAACTTCGTTAGCATGTAGAAACCTAGACAAGATGGATAAATACAATAAATTGAGTTACATAGGACATACATCATAGATAACCTTTGCGATAACATCCTTGTAAGGAAGTAGGTCATCTGTTAAATTGAGATGTGCAATATGTCCTGTAGATTGAGGAAATACAAACATTGTTAATATAACATAAAAAAATTGAAGAAAGTAGAAAGAAAACATATTTAATCTACTGGAATCAGCTTTATGAATGATATTTATCTTTAAATTGAACAGGCGCAAGTAGAGTGATGTATGCCAAGGGAAACTTAACTATTGTTTCAAAAGAAGACGGCACCTCCACTCCAGAGGGTAGTATTTGCCTTAAAATATGATCTGCAAAAAGAGAAGAAAAACAAACATATGGAAGTTGAAGAAGATATGATCAGAAATATCCTCAACCCTCACAATTTAGTTGAATGACTAAAGCTGAAAAAAATGATATCTAAAGAAAACCAATCCAACAACAAAAAACGGCATTCATGAAAAAGAATGGTACCAAATTGATCAAATATTAACATGTTTGCCAACCTAATATCTTTGGCATCTTTTTATTTTCTATCCTGAAAATACTGTTTACATCAGAGGACAACCATGCTAAAGATGTTGTTAGCTGCCTTGCCATCCTTCCTAGCCACTAGGAATGTTTTGTCAAAATTTCTTCCTTGTTGAGAAAGCCTTTGACCAACAATTAGCAATGCAAAAAATGTGAATTTGACATGGTGCTGTTGTTAGGAAAAAGATCCATTTCTCATTGTGAGTCTGAAACTACATGCCTCGTATATATCAGGAGAAGCAACATGAAATTTTAATCTATGGCCTAAATCACTTTCATCTTTAATATAAGTTCAAAGCACAAATTATACAAGTGATTTTGTTTATTCATTGTGTTTCAAACTTATAATTACATGGCACTCTACACTCCAATAGTTCAGTGGAACGTTCAATTATTCAAATAACAAGATTTACCTTATAAGGATTGCTATTTGCTAGGAAGAGTCTTCTCCTCTATAATGAGTTAAATAGCCCATATTGAGAAAATTGTATCAATAATAACACCGGTATAATGGAACATAAAATTGATAGTAGTGGTGGAAGGGAGTAAGCAAGTAGACACTGAACAGAGGTGGTGCGTGCAAGTGGTGGGTGACAGCTACTGCAAGTAAAGGCAGCAGCAAAATTAGCACTCAAACTTGCACAAATTCTTCAACTGCCTCTACCACCCTTGCCTTTGTCATTAATTTGTTCATTTGGTATTAACAAAGAGGGGGTGTTTTGAGGAGAGAAGAGAAACCTTAGGGATAGAAAATTCTTTCAGTTCTTTATCATAAACGAAACAGGATGGGAGTCTAGCAGCTTGGGAATTTTCAAGTGGTTCAGTCTTTCAGGGTCACCTTGTAAAATATGGAATAGAATGAGTTGAAGAGAAATATAAGATAGAAGGTTACAAAAAAAATGAGGATCATAAATCAAAATTTTGGGGAAGAACATTACAAATACACAATGCCATATAATCTCAAAGCACAACTTGAACAATAAGATCTCAAGGCTCTTACCTTAGGGTAAATGTGTTATACTGTTATAGAAATCTGAATTAGCCCAACTAAGTTAAATTATCTTTTTCTCTTCGTTTCTCAAGAAAATTGAAAAAGACAATAATCCTTAATCCTTAAAGGTATTCGCAGAGATAAACACATGGAGCTAAAATTAACAATCATCACAAACTAAGAATAAAACTAGGATTTGACCAAAGAAGCATGTGCCCCATGTAACTTACCAACGCCCCAATAAGAATATCCTAATGTTAATTCATGTGGCACTGCTTCAACGTTGCAAATGTCCTTAAGTGAATCCAGCAGATGACTTGGAATCTCAGATAGATCTGTAATTGAAATAAGACAAAACTGTCAATTCTAACTCATGAGACGATGCTCATATAGAAGGCCTTAGGCTGCCTGCAATTAGTAATGCCTGCAATTACTGATTGCAGGGAAAGAAAATGGTGTAAATGATATTATTAACTAGGATGTCTAGGTGCATGTAAATGAAACTAATATTTGCAATGGGAGTTCTCATATATGAAAAAATTATAATACATTAAGATATTTGATATTGACATTCTTGTTCTTTTTATACTTTTAAATTAAGAAAAAAACTATAGCATTACGCTAGAATAGACATGTCTTTAAACAAGAGTATAATGACAATTAATAATATATATTTTTTGCCAGTTATTTTAAATCTTCATTAAAAAAAATCTTTTGTTACTATTAAAGTACCTTTTAATTTAATATTGTCAATAACATCTTATTGATATGAAACGTGTAAACAAAGCTAAAATGGCATATTCAAATATTTGAATGTTTGTTTTAAATTCAATAATAATCATTGTGGTCAGGTTGTGCTACTGTACAAATCATATCCTTCCATGAATTCTATGCAAGACTAGTAGAAATTTCAATATTTGGTGAAAAAATGACATGCTAGTAATATTATATATTTTTTATTTTATGCTATCTTGAATTTATAAGGAAAATGAAATCAGATTTTAAAAATGAATATTTTAGACTTTCTTTATATATATATTTGGTGTCATTAATTTCATATTTAAACGTGAGAATGATATTACTTGTAGGATGCAAATCCAACACGTGATCATCTCAAGGAGTAGTCACATTAACAACTTTCTATATCCTAACTACGATGGATTTGCAAATAGAAAGTCGTATACAGACCCAAAAAGACTGGGAATAAATCATTGTGTAGCAAATCCTAATTTTAACTGCCCCATTTGCATGCAGAACCAAACTCGTAGTGGAACCAGCCCAGCTACTTGTAAATGAAGAAATAAATTACAAAGTGACCACCATTTGATTGCATATTTGCAACAGTTGCTTGTTTCTTGAAAGTACAATAGCTATGGTTGTTGAAAGAAAACCCAAAATAGCCCCATCATTTATTCGGGAAAATCTTAACCAAAGTTTACACACTCTTGTAATAAGCAAGGAAGAGCTACTCAACTTGTGATTCCTGGGATTAGGCAATAGTAACTGTTTTTCCTTGAAAACTAGATGCAGTAAGATACCCGTGCACAAGGTGTTTTGGCCCAGCATACATGGAAAAGTTATGTAAATGGAAGGAAAGATAATGAAGTAGATAACTACAGAAGGCAAATAATCTTTGATAGATAGGTGAGCAAAGCGGACGATGTTATGATTAAAGAAGTGTCGTCAAAGAATTTGTGGCATGATGAAATAATTTCCCCTATAGATGTTAAGAAATAGTCATATAAAGTTGAAACCTATTTACCACTTTGGGGCATAAATTTAGATCTACAACTACAAGTTCTGGCATGTATATATGCATATACAAGGCCAACAGAAAATAATAAAAAAGATTGCAAGTTGTATCCAGTACTAACCTTGGGTTTAGAGCTATATGTGCAACTAAAACCCAGTGGAAATAACAAAAAAAAATACAGAAATGAGTGGATTGATTATGCAATCAATATGCAAAATCTTCTTCATATTTGAACAAATTCCAGGAATATTTATTTAATATCAATTCTAGGTGATGCTCCTGATTGGATCCTCAGACCACACCAATTTGAATGTAGAAGGTTCTACACCACTAAAATTTTACTTAATTAAACAATAAAGAAGCTTAATCAGGTTAAGTCTTGTAAAACATAACTAGGAGAATACTCGGTTTCAAAAATGCAAACAAAATTTAAAACAAATTGACTGGATTATGAAACTGAATTAGACATAAAGCCTCACCAGGATTTTGAATACTTTCAGATAGAATGATGAATCGGTTTTTCTCGCTAGTTGGATCCTCAACAATGGGTTTAATACGTGCTTTGTCAATCAAGTATCTGCATAAAGAAGAAAACAAGTCACCAGCTAATTCAACAAAGTAAAAGAAATAAATTTTTTCATATAATCTTTTCATATGTTACATGGTGGCATAATGTTGACTAAGAATTAATTTATTTATGCTATGGTCCTCCATGTAGTTCATAAATTTTAGCATACCTTTTGTGTGCTATTATACATATAAAAGGGAAACATTTTGTACGTAGGTGATAATTCATGATTAAATCATTAGCACTATCAAAGAATCAGTTAGCTTAATTATGATATTGGATCTATTGAACCAGCCAACACATTGTAAGTAGCAAAGAGCATGATGGAACACACTGAAAATGTAATTCTGAAACAAAGCTGTAAAAAGAATATCAAGTTTCAATTTATTCTCAAAGATATATTGGCGATTACCTTAGACTCATTTACTTAGTTTCTGAAAATATGGCATCCCTAATTTATATTTTAAGCATTACCAATCATGATCAGCATTTTTATCATTTGAATAATATTTGTATCTATTTCACGATCAGTTTTCCTCTTATTATTTTTGAAAATGCATAGGCCCCTACTACTGAGTCGATCAGGCTCAGTATTTTAAGCTTCTTTAGATAGTCATCAGGCTCAGTAAGTTGATTCAAAGTACAGTATGATTGAAAGCCATGAATAACGAACCCCTAAACAACTATACTTTGTCCTCTAATTTCAAATTGCTGGCTTTTTCTATCTAAGCTATACAAGAGTTCTTTCAGAAGATAAATAGGACTCAGTTGGCTAACAGCACTTATTTCAACTTTCTCATTCTAAGGTTTATCACATAGCTAATATAACACTAATATACAATCCAAAGACACTGAATACTCCAATCTAATGTTTTGAACTCTATAATCTTGGTAGATTGCATGAACGCTCCTTTTATTATCCTTCCATTCCATGAACCAGAAAAAGGCCCACCCACCGTTCCAGATGGGAGCAATTAAACAGGATAAAAAAACGTAGAAATACAGAGATTCGGGGATTTACTGACCCGCTTAGCAGACGGCTAACTTTTACACAATGTTCCCGGGGTATCCTTAAAGCCCAAAGCTGAAGCTTGACGTCGAACCTGCTCTCATCCAACAACTGCAAAGACGAGCAGTTCCCTTCCGAGAAGGGTTTCTTTGAATCTCCGGAATAACAGAACCCATCCGGCGCCGGGCTGACGGAATCGTGACCGGCCGTTGTTTGGGAGGTACAATGAGTGGAAGCCTCGCTGATAGACTGGAGCATATCCTCCGCCGCGTCAGCCATGACCGCCAGCGAACTTCCGGGAAAAGGGACTCGGTACAAACGTGGCTACGTAACCCTATTTACATGCCCTCGAGCAGATCACACTCCCTAATCGACGCGTGGCGTAGTGTAGAGGCCGCCGCACGATCTTTCCGCTTGTGACGGTTCCGTCAGCGGTGAGAGATGTCGGGAACGACGACTTAGTCGAGAGCGAGGTTGTGACGGCGCTTAAGCTGATAACACGCACAGCGTTACCGGAGTGGGAGATGATGTTGGTGAAATCCAAGGTTAGAGCCTTCGGTGATCGAGCTTAGCGGCGGAGGTAAAGCCGAGACAACGCCCAGCCACTAGAAACGGAGGAATGACAATCCGTGATATCACGGTGGCGGCCGCCGCCGCTTCCACTGCTACTAGGTCGTCCGTCCCCCGCTTGCCTCATCAGATCGACGGCCAGATTGACACAGCGGCAATCGCAAGGTCAAGATTAGGTCCAGGCAATCCTCCAATAGGAAAATACATAATAGAAAAATTCAAAGCCAATATTTTCGAGAGAACATTTTAAAAATAAATAAATAAATAAATAATACAAAATTTAGTAAACAGCCATACATACCTATCAGAGTATCACACCGTTGAATCTATGAAAAGTTAACATCGCAAAGTTAGCCAAATCAAAGTCATACGATGTTGAAGTATCGGGGAAAAAGGAGTTCATTTCTAGCGCCTCGTGCCATATGGTGTTGTCCTTTTTCTGAAACAGACGGCGCAGAAAGACTTGTTCCAGTGCGGGACAATATCCTGTGGAATCATTTACTTTGTCGATAGAAAATTCAACTTCACTTATTTGCCTCTACTGTTTTCATTTAATACTCCGCTAAATTTTCTTTATTGAATAAGACTCCCATGATATGATCGATGTGGAGAACTCTTCTCAATTATTATCTCCGACGATTATAGAGTCGGCTATGTGAAACCGCTAGATGGACCGATTTTACTTTTTTTACTACAATTTGGAAAATAAATTTCATAAAAATGAGGCCCTAGGTAAAAATAAATAAATTATGTCTTTAACAAATAAATATTAAGTACAAATTTAAAAAAATATGGTGGTAAAAGGTGACTTCATTCACTCCAGCACTCCCGTCCAAAGTTAACACGGAGGTAAATCACAGGTGACTACCAACCATAAATGTAAATGGTCAAGACATGGAGAATGTATATGATCGGCGTGCCAAGATTTGACCTCTAAATCTCATATAATAAGATTTTATATCTTAACTATCGTACCGTCCCGAAGGATCTGATTTAAAAAAAAAAACATGAGTTCATGTAAGATGCTCATTTGTCAATAATTGTTAATTAGCAATTAAGCCTATTTAATTCTACACTACAACGCATATCTAGAATTTAGATAAAGTATATAATTAATCCAGATAGATGTACTTAAAATCCTAATTTATGCATTTAAAAAATTGATCTATGCATTTTAAAAATATATAATAAATCAGATAAATACACCTAACAAATATTTTAAAATCTAGGATTTTTTGTTCATATTTTATGATTTTTTAAATTCACAAATCAGGTTTGCAATATTAACAATTTGATATTTTACTTGCACCGAAAATTAAAAAAAAAACATGGAAAAAATGCTAAATATTTATTTTTCTAACTTTTTTTTTAGTTTATTTCATCCATAATTTATTATTTACACAAAACAATAAATAATATTTAAAAAAAAAAGAGCGAAAAAAATATTACCGAACAAAAGGGTAGAAGGATGTCCTCCGAGAGAATAACTGATGAGGGAGGAAAAACGCAAACCATTGATGATAGAATATGATAATCGACGGATTATTTAATTATAGAATGGGATAGAAGTCAGTAGAATGTAATTAATATGTAGTTAATTTATAGGTGATTAGATGGAATGGATAAATAAGGAGCGAAAATCAAAGCATCATTAGAGCAACATACAAACGTGGATGGTGTGATGCAATATTAGCAAAGTGCTATGCAATATTATGATGCTTAGCAATAAAAGATTTAATAAAAATGTTTATACATTCAAAAAGTTTTGTAATAATAATAGACATGACTTATTCACTAGATATTCGACATGATCATCTTATACTTAAAAAAAATTACTATTATCGATGGAATATTCTATCATAATTTCGTCGATAAACTGGTATATCGATGAAATTACGACCGATAAAAATTTGTCAAGAAAAATGCATCAAAAATGGTTTTCCCAATGGAATTTAGATTCCGTCGGTACATTGGGATGAAATAATTTTCCATAGCTAACTAAAAACATCGATAGAATTTTAAATTCTGTTGGTTATTTTATCGACGGACTACACGGTCTGTCGGTAATTTACTAAATGGAAAATGACAACCTAACGGATACGACTGACGGATACTATATTTCCATCAGTGTTTATTGACGGAAATCGTGTTTTCGTCAGTGTTTATCGATGGAAACACTATTTTTGTCGGTGTTTTCCGATGGAAACATTGTTTCCATCGGTGATCTATCGTAATAGCAAGTTACAATATTTGCCGACGGAACAATATTTGCCAACGGAACAATATTTTCGTCAGTAAAATGTCAAAAAAATTAAAAAATTGCAAGAGACCATTTATATTCCTAATATACCCTGTTTACAATGTCCAAATCTATATAAAATCATCACAAGATGATGACATTTCATAAAATCCATACAAATTAAACAGACATGACATTTCACAATTCATACGTACAATCACATTTTATACATTTTAACAATCCATAAATACAAACAAACATCCACAATATCACACATACAAATACAAACAAACTAACATCCATATAAACAAACTAAAATATATACAAACAAACTAACATACATACAAAGAATGTCATGCCTCCTCTGACAACCATACAGCAGTGGCACGCCCAGTTAAGGTAAGGTATCAGTATCAGAAGCGCTTTGCCCTTGCAGGTAGCACATCGATATACGTGCCAAGGGATAAGCCTCCATTATAAATAGGAGTCTTTGGTCTCCAACAAAAGTTCGTGCGCACTGTAGTAATCACTGTTCTTCTCCAACTTTTATTCCCTTGGGATCTGCCACTGACTTGAGCATTAGAGTACCATAGCCGGGGACCCCTTCCCTGGCCTGGTCTCTCACATTTGTTCGAATCTGCACGAGTGCTTGCAGGTGCCGGGAGAATGAAGCGCCACGTGTCCAGACGGTCAACTCTTGATCTACATGTGTTCCACCTCAGCATTGTACTTCCCAGAGTCATCCGTCCGGTTTTAGACATGATCATTCATAATAGAAACAACACAATCATCTAAAACATGATATAAAATCCATACCGATAGAAAAAAAAACTTCAAATAATGCATCCATCCATCTAGTAATATAAAATCCTACAAAAATCCAAATACGATATATTATAATCTGATTGATATATAATTAAAAATTTTACCTATATGTGAAAACTAATTTTACATGTAATAAAAAAAACACCTAAATAGAATATCATATGATGATGAAGATGATGATTAATGTATGACTCCTGAAACATATAGTAATATAATATTTAGAAATGATCCGATTAAAATATCAAAATAGAAAAAATAAATTTTGCATGATTTATGTAATAAAAAACCTAAATTTTAGTTAAACTAACCTCAGAAAAAACTAATCAATACAGTCTTTAGGGTCTTGAATCTCTTGTGACTCACAATCATGCTGTGTCAAGATAAAATTAATTATGACTGCTTGCATATGGCCCACGAGATCTCATGATTGGCCTCCCTTCTCTGATCCTCCTCGGCTCTCCTCTAATCCTCACCAGCCCTCCACTGATCCATTTCGACCATCCTATGATATATTAAGGATAGTTGAGTGAGCAGTTCTTAATTTTCAAACATTAAAGACTACATCTCAATAAAAGAAGAGGAACTAGCACGACTTTTAGGAATCCTCAAATGATCAAAAGTCACTTGGCCTGGGAGCCAAAGCCGTAGATTCTAAATTGACACAGCCGTTTTATAAAAGGGCGACCTTAGCCGAACATCTTCATTCTGCTCTTGCTCAAGTGCCACACCACTCCTTTTTCTGCCTTCTGCGAGACCTCCTCATGTTTTTGAGCTTCTCACATCTCTTCTCCTTTTTATGATGGTGCTGGTAGGAAGATCTGTGAGTAAACTGTTCAAAGGGAAGAAGACTAATGAAGGAGTCTCAATTCCTGCGTATTGGCCACTCTTGCTTAGAATCAAGCAAGTGTCTGGGAGTGGATGTCTTAGATGAGCTTCAGGTATTAGGCGTACGAACACTAAAATCAATTTTTGCCACCACAGCTTATGATCTAGACCAGAGGTTATCTAGATCGACTTCATTCTTTGTCACGCACAACAAGAAAGCAAAGACGACAAAGAATCCACAGAATCTTCGATTGGTTACGGAGCCTTCTCTCCATCAAGTACAGCCCCTGCCTTCAACACCGACCTTATCCTGTGTGGTTGGGCTTGAACTAAGAAAGAGATCCCAGAAGGGCAGAAGAGGTGGAGGCGTAACCCCTTTAATCCTGCGGAACCAGTTCACCCTTCTTTCTTTCAGAGAAGGATGACTTAGGAGAGGGTGAAGAACGCGAACTTCCGAAGGGTAAGGGCACCTCCCCTTCGGCCACATTTGCTCAAGGAGCTATTGAGACAACTAAAGTGCATGTGATTCCATACGCTAGCTATCCAAAGGATTATGTGCATCTTTCAAATGATCTTGCTTAGCTTAAGGAGGTTCTTTTTCTTTGAAAAATATATTTCTGTTAGCTTCTGAGAAGCCTTGTTCTTTCTTGACATGTAGATTGAAGTGGGTGTAACAATCTTGTATTTTTCATAAAAAATATCCTTCAATTATTTTGAATGATACCTCCTTTTTTGGAGATTTTTAGGTAGTTTTGTCGTCTCCCTATCAAAGATTTAAACCCCTATGCCTTTATTAAAACCTTGCAGTTCTGGCAACTGCATCTTTTACTCTTTCTTAATTTTGCCTTCAACAATCTCTTCTCGTAAAGTTGGTTGTATTGACTATCAAGGGCGTGAGACAAATGAGTTCCAAGCTATACTCGCATTCTTCGAGGTGTTGTGACCTTTTTTGAAGATCCTCTTGGCCTTTTTCCCAGGCCTTTTTAGCTATCAAGGATTGCTGCTCTTAAGGCACCTCAAGCTTCGTTGAGTTTGTACCTCAATAGTACTTTTGGGGAGATATATGCCTTTTTGTATCTCAGCATTCGGCGTTTTCCGGACATCGTGCTCTCATGCTCCCGAGACCCGTTGCCTTCTGGGTGTAGACGTTCTCAACATCTTGGGCTCAATACACTAAGAGGTATCTCAGATCTTCTGAGATTTTTCCTCGGGCTATCTAGGCTAGATGCTCATGAGGTACTCCGAGCTCACGTAGTCAAGGTCCGTCGCGTTCCTGACGTAGGTGTTCTTGAAATCTCGAGCTCAATACACTAAGAGGTATCTCAGCTCTTCCGAGATTTTTCCTCGGGCTATCTAGGCTCGATGCTCATGAGGCACTCCGAGCTCACGTAGCCGAGGTCCGTCGCGTTC
>JBAMIE010231783.1:0-34774 GCA_037177295.1 Kaempferia parviflora
ACTTTTTAAGCTAAAATATTAGTGAGATATTGTAAAGGATCCTTTTTATTGAAGTTCGACCTAGGTCATCAAAATCTCAGGTACAACACTGCGCTGCCGCCTCCCTTCCCGCCGCTGATCGCCAAGGAGAAGTAGAAGACGAAGAGGAGGAAGCAGTAGACTGTAGAACTGCAAATGCCCATTAACTAAATGCGAATTCAAGTTATTTCCCACAGATCCAAAAGCACACACAAAGAGATCAACAGGAAGAGAAAGAAAGTCGATCAAAGTTCGTAGAGATCCCAGACTGAAATATAAATCCGTTATTCTTCATGAATGCACTGGACTTAATTCTCTCGGGATGGTGCGATGGTTAAGACATGAGAACTTGACATATGAGGTCTAGAGTTCGAATCTCGACCTGTCCAAGTATATACCTCCCCATGTCTTGACCATTTATAATTATAGTTAATAGTCATCTATGATTTACATATTAACTCCGGAATAAATTAACGGAGCTACTGAGAGTTTGCCACTCTTCCAAGTCTATCAAGTGCATCCTGATCGATTAATTAGTTGCTTCCTTCGGTCCTCGTTAGCTTTTTTATAAAAGATACCAGCATCCATAAATTCATAAGATCGTCAATACTAGAGTATTTTTTATTAAGAATTAAAATATTTTTAAAATGAAAATTTAGGACAGATGCTCTTTTTAATATACAAGTTCTTACAGATTTAATTTTGCCAAATTAAGCTATGTGAATCTATGAGAGATTCTCACAATCTAATAATTCAGTTACGGCATTTATTTGAGATCGTTGAATCGGAGATAATATTGCGTGTCCAAAATCCAACGGCTGAGGAGAGATAGATATATAACATTTACAATGTTACTTTCACCGATTCACTGTGGGAGGGAGGAGGAGAAGATGAAGAGAATCTCAATCATGGGGTATGATTATGAAGATCATCAATGGCGAATTAACTGCCACCATTGAAAGACGCGACATGGCAGCACGGCAGCAGTCCTCGTCAGTCGTCATCGACTCCGCAACCTGATTCGTGCTCACATGTCCACCATCGAGCGGGTTCCTGCCTCTGCCGGTCCCCCGTCGCGCTCTTCCCCAGTCTGCACCTCGGGACGGATTATTTAACAACTTGCGTTTTCTTTTTTCATTTGATTTCTGTTTTTTTTTTTCCTCGCGAGGCTCCCTCCCTAGGGCTTTGACCCGCAGCCATTTTGGGAAGTTTCGGAATCCGAGTGAGCGAGTTCGAGTTGTCCGCTACCTTGTCGTCAAAGAGGTGGGCGCTTTGGACTCGTGCCAGTGCGTTTCTTGTTTGGCATCGGCGGACCGCCTATTGACGGAGAAAAGATGTGTTTTTGTTCCGGTGCTCACCGGTTTCTTCTGCTTCCCTGACCTTTTGGCACGGCGAAAGGTTAGGGTTATCTCGGTGCTGGATTTTCTTGTTTGAGCTTTAAAGGTTGGATTTTTGGGGCTGCTGCTTGTTCTTTTTCAACTGGTCTTGGTTCGGAGCAAGTAAAAAAGGGCTTGATTTGCTGAGCTTGGAGAAGTAAAATGGCGGAAACTATGGATGCTAATAGCTGGCAGGAGATGCTGCGGAAGATATTGCCTCCAGGAACCCCCATTCCGGAGGCTCCAGCCAACCTCGATTACTCCATTGCTATCGAGTACGATGGGCCGCCAGTGTCTTATGAGCTTCCGAGGGTTGAACCGGTGGACGTAATCCCTACGGCTGAGACTGCATCTGGCTCGCATAGGTTTCTGAACAGCACGGCTCCACCCATAGCTGATCCAATTCCTTTGCCTGTTTCTCGGATTGCCCGGTGTGCTGACCCTTCACCTCGAAGCCCCCAGGCCTCTAGAAGCTCCGAGTCTGTGGATTCTGTCTTGCAGAATGAAGAATTCACTGATGCATCCCCCTCAGGGTCTCCAGTTTCTGCACATAGTATGCCAAATGGGCAGTCTAGCCAATCAGTTAATGAGGTGAGGAGGACATCAGTGGTTACTTTTGAGGAGAAATCAGAAAGTAAAGACCTCTTTGAAGATTTGTCAGGTTCTCCTCAGTATGTTGGTGTTACCAGCAAGGAGAAGAGGAAAAAAGTGTGTTATAGGTGCGGGAAGAGAAAGTGGGAGCGCAAAGAAGTCTGTCTGGTTTGTGATGCCAGGTATTGCAGCTACTGTGTGCTTAGAGCCATGGGATCGATGCCAGAGGGGCGCAAGTGTGTCAGTTGCATTGGACAACCAATCGATGAATCAAAACGCTCAAAACTTGGAAAAAGTTCAAGAACATTGTCTCGGCTTCTCAGTCCACTGGAAGTGAGGCAAATTTTGAAGGCTGAGAAGGAATGCCCCGCAAATCAAATACGCCCTGAACAGCTCACCGTGAATGGATTTCCACTGAGGCAAGAGGAGATGGCAGAGTTGCTTAGCTGCCCCATACCACCTCAAAAGTTGAAGCCGGGAAGGTACTGGTATGACAAAGAATCAGGCCTATGGGGAAATGTAGGTGCATCAAGTTTGGTTCTGAGAGCTGCTCTTTAACTTGTCTCAGTGCGCTAATTCTTTGGCCATGCTTCTTTTTTTCCTTCAGGAGGGGGAGAAACCTGATAGAATTATTAGTTCTAACCTGAATTTCACTGGGAAGCTTCAGCCTGACGCTAGCAAGGGCAACACTGAAGTTTATATGAATGGAAGACAAATTACAAAAGTTGAACTAAGGGTGCTTAAGGTGCTTAAGTCAAATAATTTTTTTTAAGTAGCAAATGTAACTATTCATCAAAGTGGCAAACTTTATGCATTCTATTTAGTAACAGCAATCTCATGAAAAATCATAGTCTCGTTTAAACTATTTTAGCACATGTACATGCAGATTAAAAGGAACTGTTAGCTAATTCAGTTGTTTCTTATAATTTTTTTCTTTGTTTGCTTAAATTGCACTGTAAGAAGAGTAGAAGATAAATGGAAGAAGATGTCTAGAAGGTTTATCTCAATCTTAGTTTAAATATATTGTCAGTTCTGTCATCCAAGTTCCCTACGTACCAATTGGAAATTTAACTTCATAATGGAATAGAATGTTAGCTTGTCTTAATTCTAAATAAAAATTGCGTTGACTGAGTAATATCAATATTATGCATTAGTTGGGCAGTTGGTGATCTAACTACTTTCCAGTCTACTTGTTGCATCCCAAATTGTTGTTCGTTTTTTCACAACAGCATCATATTGCATGTAAGTACTATCAAGATTTTTTCTAATTGGGAAATTGGTTATCCAGCTACTTTGTGGTCATTATGTTCGGATTAGATCACATGGTGTGCAATACTTTTATTGTTGCCTATCTACTACTACTTGTCATTCACTTTTAAAATAACTCCACTTCATGCTGTTTTTCCCTCTCTCTCTCTCTCTGCCTCTCTCTTCTTTCCAAATTGTTTACTCTCTTTCATGGAACAAGGAGAAGATTTTCATTGGCTTGGGTATTAAGAGTGGACAAACAGAAATCATCAACCCATATGTGAATTCTATGAATTTGGAAAACATCAGTCTCTTATTTCTTTCCATGCACCTGGTACTACCATCATCACTTTATCATAACACTTAAAACAGCACAGTAAGAGAGTGGACAAACCGACAGTGCAATTGACATATCCCTTCATTAAATTTGTCTTAGTTCTTTCCATGTTTCTTTTACAGCCCGCCCTGCTGCCAGTGATTGTCATTCCTACTGTAGTCAATCACTTTCTGAAAATGTCCATTTTGCAGCTTGCTAATGTGCAATGCCCACGTGATACACATTTCTGGGTGTATGATGATGGTCGCTATGAAGAGGAAGGTCAAAATAATATCAGGGGGAAAATCTGGGAATCGGTATTAACTAATTATTCTTGTGTCTGACTAAACAGAATTATTAAATTTTATTCATTGTTGTTCTGGTTCTTTTTCTTGACAGGCATTGACAAGATTTGCATGTACTTTGTTCTCTTTGCCTGTACCACATGCAGTTCCTAATGGTTCTAAAAGTGAGGCACCATATGTACCCAGAATCTTGCCTGATTATCTTGAGCAGAGAGTCCAAAAGCTTTTGCTTCTTGGACCCCAGGGATCTGGAACAGGCACTATTTTTAAACAGGTATGAAATAGTAATTGGGAGTGGGATTGGTAATTGTATTAGAGATGTTTGTAACTGTTTATGTTATATATGTAACCTCATATGCGATCGGGTAAAGATTATTAGCAAGTAGAATAAGAATTTACCAGTGAATTCCCCAATTGCTCATTTTGTTCTTCTTGTTAGCTCTTATAGCAATTTGGTGCTGTGTTGTTCCATATAGGGTGGGACATGGATTGGTTTACCAATTTCATAGGTACAACTGAATCCAAACCAATTCATGTTTTTTTTTTCAGTTTGAAAACATCAACTCAACCAAACCAAAACTGTTAGAATTGAAAATGAACTGAAAATTTGATTATTTTTTTGTCAGTTTACTACTTTTGCTTTTTTGAAGTTACTTGTTAGTTTGTTAATATTTGCTGAGCTTGGCCCAGGATTTGTGCCGAAAACATGTTTGATGATATACTTGCTATAGATATTAGAGGATATTAATTTGTTTAGAAGGAGATCACCATCTCAAAGTTCACTTCCTGATATAAATTAGCTAATCCAATCATGAAGTTTGATAGAAATGATACAGAATGCTTTATCATTCTTAAATTTGTAATTGTTGTTTCTTGGTGTCAAACAGTGTTAGGGAAGTTTTCTTTTGGACATATGTATTCATATTTTCTCTGTGATCGTATAACTTTTTTTCTTCTTTTCTACACAAAAAGATGCCATTTAATTTCTTTTTAATGACTCGATGATTTGAACAGGCTAAGTTTATGTATGGAAATAAATTTTCTCAAGATGAATTGGAAAACATGAAACTGATGATACAAAGTAATATTTACAAGTATCTAAGTATTTTACTGGAAGGACGAGAACGCTTCGAGGAGGAGGCTTTGGCTAGGATTGGAAAGACAGTCTCTGATGTTGAACAATCTACTGAAGGTACCATGGACATTTATGTTTCAGATTTTCGTTGGTAAATTATGTCTTCAAATTGCTTGCATTTTTAACTCATTATACATTCCTTAAAACAATATGTACTCCACAAGTTCGCATTGATGATTAAGATTATGTTGGGCTTGCCTAACTGGAATCATAAGATAAGTGATCAAAGTGGTATCCTTACTATTCTCTGATTGGTTGAGGTGTGATGTGTATTTTAATTAATAATAATTGTTATTTATGGATACAAATGTTTGCTTTACATTGCATTTCTTTTGAACTCCATGTCCTCAAATATATACTCTATTATGTGGTGGAGAAGGTATACTTTTGAATCACAGCTAGATGGCTGTAACAAATCATTGTAGGATTTTCAGGTCTAGAGGAAAGTGAAGCTAGTCGGTCAAATCAATGTGTTTACTCAATCAATGGAAGATTAAAGCAGTTTTCTGACTGGCTTTTGGACATAGTAGCCATGGGGGATTTGGATGCTTTTTTTCCTGCTGCAACACGTGAATATGCACCATTGGTTGAAGAGATGTGGAGAGAGCCTGCTATACAAGAAACATATAAAAGAAGAAATGAACTCCATTTTCTTCCAGATATTGCTGAATACTTCTTGAATAAGGTATGGTTTGAGATATTGGTCATTGGTTCATATCCACAATTCTTAGCATTCATCATCAAACTAAGTTTCATATCCACAACTCTTAGCATTCAGCATCAAACTAAGTGCAAAGTACTATAGTTCCTTTGAATTTAATGCAATAATCCTGTAAACCATATATATGATCAAATCATTGATATTCATTGACTGTCTTTTCACAATGAATTTGGAAATAATGTTAAGACTTAGATATTAGTGTAGATGTTGAGTACTGAGTAAAACAGTGTCTGTTTACTGGCATTGTTTAGTGAGAATTACTAATGGCATATACAACTGGCCAGACTATTTGATCTGGTATCAGTCTTTTATTACTGGAAATTGCTAAATATTGGTACTTCAAAGTTCAAACTTCATATAATGCTCCAGATATTTTTATGAAATCCACCCTTTGTGCGTTATCTCTTATCTAATACTGGTTGAATTCAACCATGAATAGTGTATACTTCTACTTTGATAACTAATTGTGTTCTGTAAATACCCTGGCATTTCCACATGCGACTGCAGAAAAGAGATAAGTGGAACATTCTCTTGCAGCCTTCTCTTTGCTCTGATACTTGCCACAAAATTTGTTCTATAATTTTAGGGTATATCTTTCCCTCTAAATCCTGAATTAGGTAATTTAATTGGATTAACTTTGATGATCTGATCTTAAGTCAAGATACTGAGTGTGTTAAACTACTTTAAGACTTATTGCCCACAAATAATATGATTCGAACATTTGATGCAAATAGGAGGGGTACCTTTTGATACTGTCTAGTAACTATGGAAGTAATGCGTGCATGTAAAGTCAGTAAATTTATTATGGGTTTTACTTCCATAAATTTTACTTATCTTAAAGTGTATAACGATATCATTCCTCCTTGCAGGCAGTTGAGGTATCAAGCAATGAGTATGAACCTTCTGAGAAGGATATATTGTATGCAGAAGGAGTTACCCAAGGGAATGGGCTAGCTTTTATTGAATTTTCACTTGATGACCACAGTCCAATGTCAGAACTCTACAATGACAACCCTGAAGCTCACTCACAAGCACTTACTAGGTAATTTCTCTCCCTGTTCATCCGTTCTCAATTCTGATTTATATTGCTGCCCACTGTTATAGCAGGAAAATTAGTGGATTCCACTTAGTATGTTTATAAACTGAAATATTAAAAATTAGGGAATTACATAATTTTAGTCAATAGTCGTAGTGTAGAAAGAAGAGCAAAGTGAACAATAGCAAATTGGAGTTCTTTGCTTTTGAAAATTCTCCTTTCCAACAATTGCCGATGATATCATTAGTCATCCTGTTGTACTTGATACTGAGACAAGTAGTTTGTTGCTGAACTTTAACATGGTTCAACATCAGGCATATATCCTAAATTCATTTGACTCGGTCCTCGTCTTGCTGTTAACTATTGAGTTCAATCTACCAGCTTACACCATTACACGACGGAGGATGTTGCTTATCTGAACACATAGACTGGTTCTTTTTTCTGCAGCTTTCAATTTAACATGGACCCATAAATTAGGCAATAGTATTTTGTATCGCAAGAAATATCTGTTCCCTCGATGATTGTGATCCAAGATCCTCGTCTAGTGCCAAATGTCGGTCTATCTTCCAAGTTTTGAGGCCATTTTTTCTTTTGTTTACTTTGCATCTGCTCATGATTTTCTGTTGCATCTTTTCCTCATTTTATTCTCTTCATCTTCCTCTCAGATACCAACTGATTAGGGTCAGCGCCAAGGGCATGAATGAAGGCTGCAAGTGGGTGGAAATGTTCGAGGACGTCCGTCTAGTAATCTTCTGTGTGGCGCTCAGTGACTACGACCAGTTGGTGTCTCCTATGAACGATAGCAACAAACCTCTGCAGAATAAGATCATGCAAAGCAAGGAGTTATTTGAGGCCACAGTCAGGTCTATCTTCTTCACTTGGCAAATTTTTGGTTTGTTTTTGCATGAATTTGCTTTTACATTTTCGTCTAGATGTTACCTCTCCTAATAGTGTGCTCTATATTTGTCGTGTGACATTCAATTTAACCAGCCAACTGTGCTTCCATGATACCCCATTTGTTCTCATGCTCAACAAGTACGATGCGTTCGAAGAGAAGATAAACCGCGTTCCTTTGTCAACCTGCGAGTGGCTTAGAGATTTCTCCCCGTTGAGGACTCACCAAAGCAACCAGAACCTAGCACAGCAGGCTTACTATTACATAGCCATGAAGTTTAAGGACCTCTACTATACCCTCACTAACCAGAAGCTCTTTGTTTGGCAAGCACGGGCACGCGATCGTCCGACCGTTGATGAAGCCTTCAAGTATATAAGAGAGGTGCTTAAGTGGGCCGACGAGAAAGAGGACAACATGGTTTACATGGAGGATTCATTCTACAGCACCACAGAGCTGAGTTCTATCAGGCAGGAGGAATGATCAGTTCAGTCTCTCCCGACTCGTAACGAAACGAACGTCTGTGTATAGTGTGGTCGCCGTTGCTGTCGTGTATAATTTTCTCCAGATTCTCTTGATTCTGAACTCTGATTGATGATTATAAATGTGATTGCTTGCTGTAGGACCTGATTCCTAATAAACTATTACAACTTGGTGAAAGCACCTCAAACTGTAGTCAAGTTTGAAAGGTCCTCTTTAATCAATTTTACAACCAGGTTTGTATGATTGTGTTCCTGTATGTTTGATCCATAGACACTCTTTTTGTTTATCAATATTTTGTCACTTAATTGTTTTGGAAGTTTAGATCGTCACTATATTCACCTTTTCTCCAGAAAATTGTTTCTGTAAAATAAAATATATAACCGAAATGTTGCCTGATTTATTTATTTATTTATAAATTTAAGCCACGGGCCTTGTTTGGGCCGTGTAATGGGCGGTGTAATGAAAGATAAAGGCAAGTCCCAGCCCAAATAATAGCACGTGACAGGTACGTGACCTGCGTTTATCCATTTCATCTTTGACTCTCTCTCTCTCTCGGAGGCGATGGAATGCCTCAGGAATCCTTTCCTCTTCCCCTTGCCTCCGCCACAGAATCCAATCTCCCCGCCGACGACCACCGTCAAGCGTCGCCCCAGGTTGCTCGAGCTCACCCCACCTGTCCGGTCGTCCATCTCATCGGACCCGTGGAGCCTCAGCGACGGGAATTCCCGCAAGATCCGAACCCTCCCCTACCGGCGTCACCCGCGGAAGCCGCTCTCCGACGATGACGCCCGACGCATCATCCACGCCAAGGCGCAGTACCTCAGCCGCCTCCGCCGCAACCAGGGGAGCGGCGCGCAGACCCCCCGGTGGATCCGCCGTACCCCGGAGCAGATGGCCCAGTTGATTGAGGATGACAGGGATGGGAATTTGTACGGGAAGCATGTGGTAGCGGCGATACGGAAAGTCCGTGCGCTGGCCCAGCTCCCAGACGGGTCGTATAACATGCGGGAGGTGATGGGATCGTTTGTGACGAAGCTGAGCTTCAAAGAGATGTGCACTGTACTCAAGGAGCAGCGCGGGTGGCGCCAAGCTAGGGACTTCTTTGCATGGATGAAGCTTCAGGTCAGTTAAGTTTCGACCTTTGCCTATACCGTCCATATTTGATCAACATTTTCAACTTCCCCCTACATGGAAGATGTCCTCTTTATTAATCCATAAATGATATTCCTGCTGATCTATGATTACTTGTGCGCTGAATTTCAGTATTTTGCAATCAGAGTGTTCGTATAGTCAGATTTTTACATACCGAATTATTTTCTATCATAGGGATCAGCGATCAATCTTAATATATGCCCTGTTGATGATGGCTTCATTGTTCTGTCTAGAAATAATGAAAAAAATTTGATACCTTTGCATACTGTCACTACTCTTGTCTTGTCTACAAGATGATTTGTAGGGGTTTATATTGTCATTATGTGTAAATGATTGCTTATGATCTGCTCATACATGTGCATTGCTCCAGAAATTGGAGCTGGTCTCTTACGTACATGGTCGGCTGGGATGCCTTATCCGCGTTGTTATTTTGAGGATGTGATTTGTGGTGAATGTTTTAGATGTAGTGATGCATATTTTGCTCATATATATTCTTAGAAACATTTTAATCAACTACCAATATCAATATTTTCTATACCTTGCAGCTATGCTACAGACCTAGTGTTATTGTCTACACTATTGTTCTAAGAATATATGGGCAAGTTGGCAAGATTAAACTTGCTGAACAGATTTTCTTGGAGATGCTTGAAGTGGGTTGTGAACCGGATGCAGTTGCTTGCGGAACTATGCTTTGTGCATATGCTAGGTGGGGAAGGAATAAAGACATGATGTTATTTTATTCTGCCGTGCGCAGGAGAGATATTTTACCCTCTATTGCTGTTTTTAATTTCATGGTTTCCTCTTTGCAAAAGCAGAAGCTGCATGAAAAGGTTATCCGGCTATGGAAGCAGATGCTGGATGATGCAATAGAGCCCAACCGTTTTACTTATACAATTGTTATAGCCTCCTACGCCAAGGAGGAACTACTGGAGGATGCTCTTGATATTTTTCATAAAATGAAAAAAGCTGGTTTTGTGCCTGAGGAGGCTACACATGGCCTCCTCATTTCTTTAAGTGCTAAAAATGGCAGAGGGGATATGGCTTTACAGATTTATGAAGAGATGAAATTGTTGAAAATTGTACCAAGTAACTATACTTTAGCTTCACTGTTGACATTGCATTACAAAACTGCTGATTACTCAAAAGCTCTAGGCCTTTTTTCCGAAATGCAAAGAAACAAAGTTCTCCTTGATGAGGCCATATATGGAATTCTCATCAGGATATATGGAAAACTGGGCCTATATGAGGATGCACTAAAAACATTTGAGGATGTTGAAAAAATAAGTCCTCCAAGTGATGAAAAAACGTATGTGGCTATGGCTCATGTTCATCTTAATTTTGGAGAGTACGAGAAAGCTATAAAAGTTATTGAACTTATGAAATCCAGAAATGTTGAGCTGTCAAAATTTTCATATAGTATTTTACTTCGCTGTTATGTGTTCTTAGAGGATGTGGTTTCTGCCGAAGCTACTTTCCAGATGTTATCTAAGACGGAGCTTCCTGATGCAGTCTGCTGCAGTGACTTACTCAGACTTTATGTAAATTTGGGCCTCCTTGAAAAGGCCAAGTCTTTAGTTTCACATCTAAGACAATTGGAAATACCGTTTGATGAAGGTCTTTATAAGGCCATTTTGGAAGTATATTGCAAAGATGGAATGATAGACGAGGCTGAAAATTTGGTAGAGGAAATGGAAGGTGTTGGCTTGACTATTGATAAAACCATAAGGACATCAATGATGGCAATGTATGGTGAAGTTGGAGGAATTCAAAAAGCAGAACAGTTGTTGAAAAAGCTAGACGAACCAGATTATATTGCACTTAGTGTAATGCTTTGTCTGTACCTAGAAAATGGTGACACTGAAAAATCCAAAAATATTCTAAAATCTTTGTGTCTGATGGCAGCTGGTGTACCTTCTGCCAACCAACTGATTTGCAAATATGGAAGGGAAGGCAAGTTATCAATGACTATTTTCATTTATTGTCCTTATCTGTAATTAATAAATTTCATACAAAACTCTTTGATCCCATGATTACTTATGAAGATTTCAGAGCTGGAACGAAAACCATGTATTCATTCAGATAATGATGATTCTTCTCTTTGCCACAGGGAGAATAGTTGAAGCTGAAACCTTGTATAAGCAGATTTCTGAGATAGGCTATAAGCCTGAAAATTCAGCTATTGCTTCTATGATTACTCTTTATGGACGATTCCACCAACTAAAACAAGCTCAAGAAGTATTTACCTCAATATCACACTCTTCAAATGCTGTAGACGCTGTTTACAATTCCATGATAGATGTTTACTGCAAATCTGGAGAAATTACTGCAGCAATTCAGCTGTATGAAGAAATGATTGGCAAAGGCTATGATCAGGATGCTGTTACCATCAGCATACTTGTCAATACTTGTACTAAGAATAGTGAGCACTGATAGCCTGTTTGACTCTATTGTTTAGATTTAGATCAATAGAGGTTAAGTTATAGAATAGTTTTAAGATACAAAATTTGAAGGTTCCTTAGGTACTTAGTAGTGCAATTGTTTTAGTATCCTTTCTATGAGTAGTCTGTGCCCGTGTATTATAGGTTTTCTAGTAGCCTGTTTTCTGTTTCATGCTATAATAATAACTTCCATCTTCATACACCTTTATCTTCCTCTACAGGAAAATATCAGGAAGCAGAAAGGATTATTGAGTACAGTTTTAGTAGGGATGTGGAACTCGATACTGTAGCCTACAATACTTTTATCAAGGCAATGCTAGAAGCAGGTTAGTAATGATGTTACAAGTATGTACCCATTTGAGTTGAACTATCTGTCTGTCTGTAAACTGACAAACTAAATGCAGGTAAGCTACATTCTGCACTGAGCATATACAATCGCATGATTTCATCTTGTGTTCCTCCATCTCTTCAAACATACAACACGATGATCAGGTAAAGTCAGGTTTTTAATATCCCGACTGTTCTTGGCTAGTTTCCTTATTATCTTTATCCTGACTCATGGAATAATACAGTGTGTATGGTCAAAAGGGGAAGTTAGAAAAGGCCATTGAGATGTTCCATACTGCACAAGGATTGGGTCTTCCAATAGATGAGAAGGCCTACACCAACATAATTAGCTATTATGGAAAAGCTGGTAGGACATACTTCATCCTATCCAGTTGCGTCAATTGTTAGCTGGTCATGCTTACTCGTGTCCCTGGTCAAGAATAAACATTCATCATAAATTTTGTCCACAGCTTACTTTCTCCAGTCATCACTACATCCTGATGACAAACATGAGATGTAGTCTTTTCATAGAATTAACCTGTTTCTTTTTACTGGTTTTGCAGGTAGAACTGAAGAGGCATTGCAGTTATTTGAAAAAATGAAGGAAGTTGGAATACAACCTGGAAAGGTGTGCGACTAGATTAATAACCTCATTGTTACTAGTGTGCTTTCACATCTTTTGTTTTATTTTGACATTTGAATACTATGAGCATTGTTTTCATGTTATTACAGGTGATGATATTCCAGAGTTTCTGCCCTGTGTTTTTAGAAAGCATAGAGAAGTACATAAGATATAAAACAATGTTTTCCATATTGTTTTTTTCTGCTAATGTGCATTGTACGTTGTTAATTTTGAACGTGATTCCATAACACACCATCAATGTTATTTTATAAATAACAAACTTTATGTCCAATTTAGAAAAATTGGATAGAATATGCCAGTGCTTAAGATTCACTAGACAGAGGTTTGTACTTTTTATTTCTAAAATAGACGCAACAGCTTCATGCTTCCCCTTGTAAAATTATTATGCTGGCATGTCATATGATTTCCTATACTAGATAAAATAAGCCAATGTATCACCAATGGTATTGTTAATTGCTTAATTTGTATGCCATCACATAATTTGAGCAAGGATAGTCTGTTTTTCTGCTGTTTCCAGTGGACCCTGTTGTTTTATTGCCATGTTTGCTTCTGTAGCTGTTGATCACTTTCTTGACAATGTTTGTAGATTTCCTTTCTGCACAAGTCGTCTCCGATTGATGAGGCCGCATGTTTATTCAACGAGTCTTTATTTTGAAGCTTGTTAATATGCTATTAATTGCTGCCATATATTACCATGCAGATTAGTTATAATACAATGATTAATGTCTATGCCACTTCTGGACTCTATTCGGAAGCAAAAAATCTTTTCCAAGAGATGCAGAAGGCTGGGCATTTTGCAGATTCTCTTACATATCTTGCGCTCATCAGAGCTTGTACAGAGAGTAAGAAGTATTCAGAAGCAGAGAAAACTATTCGTAGGATGCTGGAGGAAGGAATCACTCCATCATCTGCTCATTTTAACTATTTAATCTTTGGTTTTATAAAGGATGGATTTGTATCCGAAGCAGAAAGAGTTGTTGCAGAAATGAAGCCGACAGGTTTGAATCCTGATTTGGCATGTTGTAGAACCATGATGAGAACATATATGGACTATGGGCTTATCGAGGAAGGTCTTTCCTTCTTCGAAACCATTAATGGGTTTCTAAAACCTGATGGGTTTATTTTAAGTGCTGCTGTCCATCTTTACGAGTTCGCTGGAAGGGAATCTGAAGCAGGGGATGCTCTAGACACAATAAATCTACGTGGGCTCTTATTTCTAAGAAACCTGAGAATTGGATCAAAAACACAACCTTAATCATAAGTGCTGCTGTTCATCTTTATGAGCTCGCTGGAAGGGAATCTGAAGCAGGGGATGCTCTAGACACAATAAATGTACGTGGGCTCTTATTTCTAAGAAACCTGAGAATTGGACCAAAAACACAACCTTAATCTGTCAAAATGATACTGTGGAAGTTATCAACATTTGGAGGTAAACATTAACCAGGTGTTGAAGGACAATAAAGATTGTGACTTGAGTCCAAGTACAACAACAAACCTGAGAGCTGGATGAAAACCTCCATAGCTTAATTTGGCATCTGATACTTAAGGAAGATGGTCAGAAACTGTTTAGTGATGTCTACCAGATGCTAAGAAAATGGTCAGAATCTGGGAATAAAGTTATAGAAGCTACCTCTAACAACCGACAGAGATTATGGCTCAGAAAGTACAAGAACAGATGTTTAATTCATGATTGAGGTTCTAAGGTTTGTCTTGGTTGCACACTGTATCATTTTTTCTTGGTTTGACATAGAAACAGCATTGGCATTCACCGGGTACAAGATTTACATAATGAAACTGGTGTTCTTTTAGTTGGATATGCTCCCGCTCCCTTTATTTTATGATTTGCAGTCGGTCAAGACACAGTGAGAATAGCTTGTGTACTTGCAAAGAGGTAGATTTTCAGAACGCTTGAGTGAGATACTATGAAGTTGCAGGACTGTTGCTTCCAAACTTGGAATATGTAGTAGCATTAGATACTTGAAATAGATTTGTACGTCACCTGCAAACAGATTGCGGCCTTGAGGATGGAAAGTAAATTCCTGATGTACTATAGTTGATTTTATTGTAAATGTATCAGGCTTTTTTTTCCTTGTTTATGTAACAAGAAATACATACAATTAATAGGAGCCTGGTTCTTTATTAGTTTTATTTTCAGGCGTATGGTGTTTGATCTTTCTGATACTAGATTGCCATTGTGAATATTTTGTCCATCAGTTTACCTTTCCTATTCAAAATGCTTCTCTTTGTTTCAAAACTGAAAGTACTTTTCTCTTATCATTCCATAAGCTAACCATTAACATGATTTTTCTTTTATTTTATGATCTGGTGTCTGGTTTTCGCCAGACTAATCTTAGAGGTAAACGATGACCTCTTTTTATCAGATAAAATCAAGTACAGTTTATACACATTCAAAAATGGATCTCTAAAATATTCGTCTTTTTTAAGATTCAAACTCAAGTTTTACTTATTATATATTCATGGGAACATCATTCTCTTATGCGACAAAAAGTGACATTATGCGCTAATGATATCGCTCACAATAACATGACTCATATGTTAACATAATTTGATAAATTACATGAACCATAATAGAAATGCTTTTTGGCAAATTTATGCCTTTATCAATATAATATTATAGATCAAGTTAGAATTTGGTAGGATACTCATGAATACTGTTAGAACAGAAATGAATAGAATAATAAATACCATTATTATTTTGATTTGATTTCAGCTTTGTCGTACAAACTCTAAAGCATCTCAGGGATGCACCACTTCTCAAAATTGCATTACAACATTAACTAGCATTTTCGTGTCATTGGCGCCAAGCTCAACTCATGTCATTTAAATTATATACAGCTCAACAAGGTTACAAGATGGATGCAACCACCAAAAAGCATCCACTTTACTTTTGAGCAAACACGATATTTTAGAAAAATATCATTCAAAACATATGCATGAACCTACAAAAATTTCTTCCACCAGCTCAAAGGATTCTTCGCTCAAGGAGATGAACTCTACCTTGACGCTTGTAGCACCGTGTCGTTCAAAATTGATCAACTCATTTGTTTTCCACCTAGGAAGGCAAAGACTCTTGATCTAAACAATTGTGCCAAGTCCATGGTCTCGGCTTCCAGCTGTATCATTTTTGCATTGTCGTACTCAGATAAAACTCTGTTCCTATGAGACAACCTGTTCGCGACATCAATTGTCAAGCTTGAAGTCTTGTTGCCTGTCAGTGCTTCGAGCGTAGGCCTGGAATACATAGGATGCGATGATAATCTATTCAAGAGTATCAATGCTTCTCTCAACAACAATGTCCTGTGTGACGAAACATGGAAGAATATCAGTTGAAGGTACCCATGTGTGATGAATCACAAACTGCTCAATCCTATATATAAAGTTAAAATACTAGAACATCATTGTGAGAATTCCTTTAACAAAAACTTGAGTATACAGCCACCTAAGGAAAACGCGTATCATGTCTTATTAATTTTGTCATAAAAAAGGCCATATCTTTCAAGTCAATATAAAAAGTGCTTAAATTTTTTCAATATGAATACTTTATAAAGAGGTCAATTTGTACCATCCATTTATATTTGGGTTGGATCAAGTCACACTTAGTTCTTGTCTTTGTAAATTATATTTTAACTCGAGTGTCTGATGTCAATCTAATATTGTTGACTGTAAGCCAATGCTTCATTGCTACACTAATATTTTCCTGGTATTGCAAGTTTAGTTGACCAGAGAATTAATGATGAGGACTTGCCGCCAAGAGTTACCTTTCCTTGCTGAGGGATTGGACACTGGTATAATCAGCAATTTCTACATCCATCTCAAATGCCAAAATTTGCACAATCAGCTGCAAGAAATTGACATCCTGAGGCCCCACAAGCTTCAACAAGAATTCGAATCCAGATCTCCCACATGATGCTACATAAGCTAACAATATAATTGCTTGCTTGCGAAGTTTGATCTCCTGAAAATAAATACCATTTTGGAATCCGTTGACAAAAGTATGGAAACAGTAAGTGTAAGAGCAAACTATAATTCAGACACTGCATTGACATCATAGAAAAATTTTGCAGAATACATCCTATGGTAGATTATCATGGAACATTAAGATCATAGAATAGAATAAGCAATAACTTAGTTACTCTTAGAGAATATAATACACAAGGAAGAAGCCCTTCATTTGGTTCATGGAACAGAATAGGCAATGAAAAATTATTCTTATCTATAGCTGGTAATATTATAAGAAAAACACAAGAAATAATCTTTAGAATGAAAAGAAAATATCCCTACATTAATAATTTGTCTAACTCATCTTGTACGATCTACTCAATCTAATTGACCCACCCAGGCAACATGGCTCAACTGGGACATCCAGACCAACAGACCCATCCAAGTCGACTTGCCCAATCTTCAGCCCATCTGACCAATTAGGGTAATCAAATGCATTGTCTAAAGGATGGAACGGATAAGAAATGGTTATTCTAGGAATAGAGCAAGAGATAAATATTCCTTATGAATTTGACTATTCCAATGGGAATAGGTATTTTATAGTTTTTTTTTTTTTGCAATAAAATATAGGAATAGTTGATTCCATGGGAATTCATAAGGAATAGAATAGTTACGAACCAACCACACCAATAGATAAAAGTTAAGACAGACATAGGCCTTTCATTCCATCCAAAGAATATAAAACATAATTCACTAAATGTTAAAAACGATAAGCCACAACATTGTGCAAAAATGATGCTCTCTGGCAAAAATGAATAATTAAAGCACAATTTAATGTGGAAATTTTAAAAACTAGATCATTCAACTGAAATAAAAGTTAGCTTCACAAGATTTGCTCCTCATAGCTACTTCGAATCTTAATTACATACTCAGACAAATAGCAGGCATTTCTTCTTTACAAATAACCCTAGTAAAATGATCAATGTACAAACCAGCAGAAAGTGATTATATAATCACATTAGGAAAAACAACATAATGGACTAAGGATACACATCAATTATCAGCTTTTTGAGCATCAACATGTGTATAAGCTAATAAGCACTTCTTAGCCCAAAACAAAACATCGCACTATGAGATACACATCAATCATCAGCTGTTTGAGCAACAGCACATGCTTACGCAACTCATGAGTGCCTGGGTATTATATTTTGTATTACTTTGGTTTTTATTTTCATTTAGTTTTGCTCAGAAAAATTCAAGATAAAAATTATTAACAGAATTCCATGGTGATAATATGAGGAATTGAGGATAACTAGTGGCATACATGTGCATTTGTGAACTGAAGTTATCTTCTTTTTATCAGGGGCAAAAAATATCTAAAAAAAGTTTAAGATGATAAGGAAATAGAAAATGCACAGATTGTGGACCTAGTTAGTCAATCACATACTCAAACCAGTGATTACCAGATTTCCTGTTCCAGTTGATGATAAACATTCTGACAACCCCTTCAAAAGTAAGCTCATGACCCCTTTTAATGAAACACTATGACTGCCTTTTTCTGCCTCAGGGCCACTTTCACCTTCACTGGTGAGCAGCATCAGCGTATTTGGGCCTGCTAATGTAAAGAATAGACTATCAGCAAGAAAGGTAAATACTTAATTCTTTACAAAATGAAAAATGAATAACAAGTAAAATGTTCAACATGTGAGTTGGTACACTGTACACTAAATGTCGATACAATCAACAAAATATTCTAGAAATAATAGAAGAGACCTAAGGTTAGGATGACAAACATTGAATATTTCAGGTTGGGATAATAAGAATGTTTTACTTGTGTTGGCTACAATACAAGGGGATAGACTAGGGTCATCATTTCAATTCCATCACAAAATGAATCGTTTGTTTCAATCATCAATTATATTAGCTCAGATGCTTGTCTTGCAATTCCCTAATTATGCAATTAATTGTAACATTCAAATTTTGTGACTCATAAATTCCTTCATGGATTAGCAAGGAAAGAAATGTCCATCATGAACTTTGTTTGCCATCAGATTGTTTGTATCTGTAAAATTCAAAAGATTAGCTCTCCAGTTGAGCAATTTGGATCGCATAGCATTTGGATCGTAGAATGCAAAACTAGTGTGAGGATAACAGTTCAACAAGCAAACAAGAAGAATGTGCATCTTTCAAATTCCTTTGCTGAGTTAAACCAAAACAATGTTTTCTTTATAAGGAGTTAGGCAATTTCACGTTCCCATAATATGCCAGGGATAAGAACTTACTGTTCAGGAGCAAGAAAAATAGATGAAGAGCATGCTTCTGCACATGCAAGCCAGCTTCCTTCTGAAGCAACTTAGATACAACATCCAATAGTGTGATCACTTCAAACCTGTTCATAGTAAAGGTAGATTATTAGAGGGACAAAATTACATAAAACTCATGGCAAAAGAGGAAGTTAATTCATATTTTAAGACAGCTTACTTATTTCTTTCTCCATTTGGGTTACTCTCCATTATAATAAGAATCATAACAGATAATGCCTCAACCCGTACAGACTCTTCTGTATTCCTCATGACAATTTGCTCCATGCTCTTTAAAGTTGAAACCAAATTTTCAGAAGATAGGAATCTGTTACTGTCAATCTTCTCTTTGTCCTGGCAGAGGTTTTCCAAATCCAAAAAATTTGCCTTGATCGATGGTAACTCAGAACTTTTGATCTCACTGTATGTCCTTTCGAGATGATCCATGATGTGATTCCAATCTGGACGTCTCAGTTCTTCATTGACATTGTCACTTGAAAGTTGGCCAACAGACACATTTTTCCTGAGCAGGGTACACTGGAAAAATCATATTTGAAGTTCATAAGCATATGAAAACGTACTACAGTCTGCAATGAGTTCTTATAGCCTGTTCCTAGAAAAAAGCATATGATGATACAAGGACCAAATATACCAGCCAATGCGTAACCATCATAAACATATGCAAGCCAAATTCCAGACCAAGATCAAACATATGGTTGCCAACTTTTTAACATGGCATTTAGACAGAAAAAAAATGCAAGAGAAATACATCATTTATACAAGATTTGATTATGTTACTTATTGAATCTTCCTTGTCAAACAAAGAACTATCCAAACATAACCGACCACCATATTCCTTGTTCCACATCTGACAATTTCTCTATCCTCAAGTTCATTACATCATGCGGTATCAACTATACCAGGTTTAAGGGGTGTTAATCAACAATTTAACTTTGGAATCTTATTCAGTTTAACACCTGTAATCACATCGCAGCAACACATAGTGACCAAGTTTCATCAACTGCAGCTGATTGACACTCTTCTCTGGTTTGTCCCATTCGTCTCTGTTTCTACTCTGAAGAACTATGGCAAACATCATCAACTTAATAATTTCTAAAATCAGAGATTTCTCTCACCAATAGTCAAGTACTGAGAAACCTAAAAAAAGATCAAATCTATATCTCATGGATTTTTCCTATCTATGCAAAGTACAGCAAACCGTGTTCATATTTCTTTCATGTGAGAGAAAAAATGGTACCATTTACTTTCAGAAGTCCAAATGATTTGTTAAAGGCAACAAAGTCCGTGTTATTTGTAATGAATAAAGGTTAAAGTGTCTATAAAAAAAGATAAGTGCTCTATAAAGTGCAAAAAAAAAAAAAAAAAAAAAAAAAAAACAGCATTAAAAAAAAAGGTCAGCAAAGTATATAAATTGTGTGAATCGGCTTTTAAAACTTTAAAATTTCTGGAAATTACTATTTTAAATTGGGCATGATCAGTAATCTAATATCGACTTTAATTGAGGACCAAATTTACCTTTTAATAGACCTTCTGTTGTAAGGTAACAAGTATCTCAAGACAGTGTGTAGTATTCTTAAGGATCTTTGGACAACAAAATTCTGCAAGAAACAAAATGATGCACTAAGAAGGGGAAAAAAAGCCATGGTCGTATAAAACAACAAAGAAGAAGAATATTATAGAAAACTGTTACACAATTGAGTCAGGATTTTATGAATAGTTTAATTGGCAAGAACCATCAGAAGCTAATATCACATCAACATATAATATGCCTAATAAATTGCAAATTCCACTGGATCATTTCATTATATTAAAAGAAAGCCACTGAACAAAATGGAAGAAATAAGTGAGATTATGTTGTAAGAATATATACAAGCACATTCAGTACAATGCCAAAGGAAACTAGCATTCCCTACAACTACAACAATACAACTGGACCCAAATGGTTATTCCATGGAGATTGTCAGCACAACAAGATTTTATATTTATCAGGTATTTGGTGTAGTGCCAAATAATTTGAAAAATCACTAATGTTGATCCCAAGAAGTAAAAGGTTGAGAGTTGTGTTAGGCCTTATCATCTACCTTTTAACTGTCTAAAGCTTATGAGCATGGACCTTAATTGTATCTAATATAAGGTTAGTTTATCACCATATGGGGGTGCAAAGGCTGATATGGATGTTTCTAGTGACCAATTGGCATAGAGTTTAACAAAGGAATTAAATCAATGTAGTCAACCCCAAATAATTGGCATACAAGAGGCTGACAACAAGATAGAACATATCCAAAATACTCCAAGTAGGTTCTTTTTATTCTTCTTTCAAATGCATACATAATTGATTGCATATTTTCCACAGCAGGAGTAACTGAACATGCACGAAAAAAACTTGCACAACTAACCAAAATGGTGATTCCATGTACTTTCAAGAATTATATATCTTAAATTTCATTAAGAAGCAAGACCCATCTACAATGTTGAAAGATCAAACTCCGTCAGTAAACATAAATTGCAAATAGACAAACAACAGCCTCAGGTTGTCAAATTAAGTAAACAAATGTAGGAGATGACATGGATGTTTAAGAGACACAAGCAAGAAATTATTCTTTCTGTAAAGTTGTTGTCTTCACATAGGCATGTACATAAGTGAACTAAGTGGAACATACAGACTGTGATTGGCATTAGATCCACTCAATTTATCCATTATTATCGTTTCATAAAACTAAATCTATCTGCAAAGTTGTTCTTTGCATTGGCATGTGCATAAATGAACTCAGGCGAACATATAGACTGTTTAGCATCAGATCTTCTCTTCATTTATTCCATAGTTGTCATTACCAAACCAAGCTGGCCAATCTGAAAAAAATGGACTAGGTGCCAGGACGATTTTTTTTTTTTTTTTTTACAAAAATCTTTCAAAAAAATATTCAACTAATATTATCAGCAAATTTCAATATTATGTTAAAATAAAATGGTTTGTTGTTAGACAATCTACTTGATTCATCAAATACCTCATTTAATATACTTTTTGATATATTTCTTTGCATGGTGCAATCTAATCGTTGGTTTGCAAAATTTAAATTTATCTCCTCATTTTGAATCTAATCTAAATATTAAAAAAGTGGTTTAGGCAATTTGCCTAGGTGATCTCCTCATTATTACATATGAATGATTAATTAAGTTATCGTAGTTCTAGAAAGTAGTTTAAGTCGCCACCTAGGCAGAGATAAAAGGAGATTACTTCACCTAATAATTAACAGTGCCAATCAAGGTGGTTGTTTCAAAGGCAGTTAGCCTAGAGAATCCAAGCGACCAACTTAGGTGGCCCATGTGACCTACATAGTCCAAGCAGTCCACATAGATTGCCCAGCGGCCTATGCGGCCTAAGAAACTAGTTTAGGCAGATTCATTAAAAAAATGATGTTTATTTAATCATTTATTTGAACAAAAACCTACCTAAGTTCCTAACTACTAGTTTCACATCTCTCCTTCATTGTACTATGTATTCATTATTTATGGGTTATAATGTGAAATATATGTTTTATTGTTGTTGCGTGTTTACTTAGTTAATAACACATTCACTTGTGATTAAAAAGACATTATTTGGTTGTGATAATGTACTCCATATATTTGAGGATGCCTCCAAGTACTTAGAGATTATTGTAAATATTCCAAAATCTACCACATATATCATAGGCATTATGATCATTATGAATGTTGAGATAATGCCCTAAGTATATTTGCAACCTTGGATGAAATGTGTGAAAGAGTGAAGATTAATATATTTTAAAGCATACATTGGATGTTAGATGTTTATTATTTGTCTATTTGATATTGTTTAAATCATTTGTGTTTATATTGGACTATTTATGACTTTTTCAGTGATTATTATACTTTATTTATTTATTTGATAAATTTTAATAAAGTGTGACTGGGGAAAAGTGACTTTGGCCTTGGCTAGGTCATTGACAGATGTAAATTTGAAATCTATGTTTTATTTTATCAAAGTTTGTGGTGCTTTCTACGTAAATTGGAATCTGAAAAGAAATGCATGGTATATAAATATAATAATTGGAGAAAAAACATAGGTTGAAGGCTCAACATTCTCTTCATAAAATTAGAACAGAAAGCCCAACATTTGATTTATCTCACTCACATTTTCAAGAGTGCATATGTCAAGTAAGGCCTCGAGCAAATTTTGTAAATGTGTGATCCCATTATGCATCTGCAAGTAGAAGAGCAGAAAAAATTGAAATTGCATGTCACGGAAACAATCCCAAGGAAATACATTATTTAGATATAATAACCTGCCTTCATAATGAACTGTGCTAGCATAGGTTTCAAACTATTTAAAGATTTGAATTAAATCCTATAACAGATTGATGCTTCACTGGTGAAAAAGAAAATCCTCCAAATAAATTTAATAAACAGGAAATCTGATTAAGTTATCTTAACTGTTAATGGATCAACCATGCACTACGGACAGACATTCTTGAGCTACAAATAACTATATTAAGTTGATTGACCATGGGAGTGTTTGGTCTGACCCAATTAGTATGCAGATTATATTTTTGTAGTTCAGTTTATTTGTAGAAATTTGGCTACATCAGTACATCAATTGTTTATCTAGGTATATCAGCATGCAAGGTTGACACCCAAAAGAAATTTTGTTTCGACCTATGTTACTTTACAGGCTTTTAGTGAATACACTCCCTATCTATCTTCCCCATTTAGTATGCCTATATGGAGTTTTTTACATGACATAAAAAACCATAGTAAACGAGTAATGTGAGATAAAATGCAGTTTATGGTTATTTAATGATGTTTTACCTTTTTAATTATTGCATCAAGACGTGACAGCTTAGAAGTGGTTGATATCGCAGATTGTGCACCTTGATGCAAATTCATGTGAGAAAGGTCTCCATCTGCATGACAATCCAAATCTTTGTTGGATGTCATATTGATGCACCTGGAAAGCACGCAAAAATCTTCTGTGCAAGAAACAAGCAACCTTGATATCATGTTCTTCTCTGCAGTTATGTTATTGGGAGAATCCCAGACACTTAGTAGTGTTTTTGAGATATGATCCTCAATTTCATCTTCCTGAGAAGTATAGCCAAGTTGCTGGTAATTATCTGTTTGGGTTCCTACTGCTTTACTCCCCTTCAGCTTAGCAACTTTCTGTGGGATACAATGCACCTGCACCAATATGGATGCCAAAGCATAAGTTTCCAGGAAAGAGAATAGGATGAACTTCCTTTAAAAGTGTTTAAAAAAAAAAAAAGAACCAGCAGAGGTTATTTGCATAGTAACACAACTTAAACAAAGTTGACTACCTGTTCGTCAACCCCAGCAGAAGCATTTAAACCTAATAGAATCAAAATTGCAGGGCAAATCAATGAGTAATAGAATACCGTAATTGTACTCAACTCTTTTGTTAAAAAAGGTGCAAAGTTTGGAACTTACAGTTATCAATCAACATATGGCGGTCTGCTGAACCAGCAGTTTGCAAATGTTCTACTTTACGATCTCTATGTTGAAACACATGCTGGTCCAAAGAGGATGGTCCTAGGATTCCGTTTCCGCCTTTGGTTTTTTTTTGACCAAAACCACGTGGAGTCTGCCTAGCACACTTATCTTGATTAACACGTTGATGATAAACCTGATCACTGAAAACGCCAGAATTTTCCAAAATCCAGATCAGGATGGTCTTTGCAAACCAATAATAGTACCTTTGTTGTGGTTTTAGGACAACAAAAATACTATCAACAGAATTGGAGCATTATATGAAAAACAGTGTATAAAAAAGTATGTTTGGTACAGTGACATGGATCCAGAATGAAATAAAATCTGGAATGCAATGAAATAGCAAATATATTATTTCAATTCTTATTTTTGGTTCATTGAATTGAATAGAATAGAAGATTTTTGGGAATGAAATAAAATAAAAATATCAATTTCCACAGCAATAAAAAAAAGTATGCACGATGTTAGGAGAGATAAAGAAAATTGTTTGTATTAAAGGTGGGTACTCATTCCAAGTGTTAAGCCAAGGAATGGATGGAATGAAAGCCATCACACAAAATGATCACCTCCATTTCAAACTAGCCTATTCAAATATGAAATGAAGGTTTCATCTCATTCCACGGTAACAATTGCACCATAAGAGAATAATGTGATAGTGACTTGTAATTACTCTATCCTATTTGATGTATGACAAGATTAAATACTGAATATTAATCTAGACTATCAACATTTTAGGCTCGTCTTGAAGAAAAACATATAAAAGTTATTCCATTGAAGATATAATCAATAAGAACAATCTGCAACTTACATGACAACTTGAACAAATGTTGTAAACTAGGACCGAGCAATATCCCAAAGCCACTGAGAATACATGAAGATACATCGTATATACCCACACCAAAGAATTTTTCTAATATAGCCACCCTAGTATGTGTTACTTCAGGGTGAAAAAAATGCTCAAAATTTGGTCATATATTCCACAGTTCTTAGGAGGCCAACTTTAACAAAACGATCTTCCATAATGTGCTGAAGGCAAACTTGTAACCCTTGATGATATACTTCACAAGCATCACTGATAGCTCACATAAAAATATACCTAAAATTAAAAAATTGACTAGATAATTATTGAAAGACCTAAACAAAAAAAAAAAAAAAAACCATTAAGTACTGGAAATATCCACCCTCAGCTAAGTGCATAATATGGTTCAATGCACATAAATAGTAATATTCATGACATATGACAAAATGTTAACATTCCAATGAAGTAAGAAACATACACCTGATAAGATTAAGAGTCATACATTGGAACCTATCCAGTATTATTTAGCACTTGAAGAGAACACTAGGAATAACATAACATATTTAAAAACTTCCAACATCTGATGCAGTACTCAATGGTTGCAAGATGGTTTTTCAATAGCTTGATGAGGGTCAAGGCATCATGAATTAAGAGGATTTACATCATACTATTAAATGCAAAAAAAAGGTTGTCTTACATTCCTTCAGTATCCAGCGAAGGATGGCAGGAATGTTATTACCCAGACAAAGAAAGTGAAAACTTAGATTACATTGAATGATAAGATGACTTAACTTATAGATGGGAAAAGAAGAATATGAACACCAACAGTGACTGAGAGTTCCTAAATAGAGCTAGGAATAGATTCAACATATCACAAGATGAAGTTTAACATTGAACTATAGTAGCATATAAATGAGAATTAGCAAATAGAATAAAGAGTAGAATAAAAGTACGCAGTACACTCAAATCTCACCTTCTCAAACTGTGTAATTCGGCTTCTTTAGCTTCTATCTCTGAAAAAGCGCATTTAAGTTGTTCATCTTTTTTACTTCTTTCCTTTTTTAGAACCGCGCATTCTTGTTCCTGGATATATATAATCATTTGAAATAAATGACCAAAAAGTGGAGTGAAAGAACTGAATCCTTGGACAAAGTAGTTAATTGATATGTTACAAATTTATAATCAAAGGTTTAGATGCACATATTTTAGCATCAATTAGTCTTTATACTACTGCACTAAGACATCATATGGAATAAGGAACTTTTAATTAAATACAAACTCTGATTTATGAAAGATTCATCATGCTTGGGTAGTGGATATAAAACCTCATTCAGTATTAGTGGTGATAGAAGGATGAGAAACCATTATCATAAGACGAGATCGTCAAGGTATCAACCCCAATCATATTATTACCTACCATACAGACAATAGATTTACATAGTCACTCATCATACCAATTGTGTGCGCAAGATTAGCAATGTGATAGGCAGTGGAGAAGAAGAAAATCATTATATTCTGGACATGTGATTTTGTAAAACTTAGATGTAAGAGAAAAGAAATAGAAGGTGACACTAGCAAGTCTTTCTCTGAGCAACAAGTTGGCCATGAGCCCATGACAGTAAGAAACATCAAAAAAGTTGGTTCGTGGCTACATAATTTTAATCAAAGAGACCTATTTGATAAAGAATATGCTATCCAAATAAAATTTTTCAAACTACAACTAGCGCATCAAAGTTGGAAGAAAAACAGAATGAGTTATAGAAATATATCAGCTTACCAAATCTTTAAGATGCCTGGAGGAATTACTTAGCTCCCTCTGAGATATGCAGGTACCAAGAGTTAGATCCACTTGCAAATCATAAAAGGATATGAAAAGCATTTTCAAAATAAGAGCATTCCAAGTAAAATTCACCGTCTATCAGAAAACTCGGAGAAATTTGAAAAATACTGTCAGGTTAGGAAAATAATTGAACAACAATACGCACGGCAATGAAAATAGAACATCCGTTCCGTGGAGATGATATCATGTGAACACAAGACGACAGCTTATACCTACATTCAAAACGAAAATGACCTTTCTAATCCAAAACCTAAAGAATATAGTCAAAAAGCGCCGTCTGGTAAAACCCAGCAAATACAGTAGGAAGAAAGTGAGGGAAGAAGAAAGAACCTTAGCACGACCCACATTTCCCTGCGGCATTAAACACGACTCCAGTCCGACAAACTTCGATAGCCCATAAAATCAAGGGGATCGTTGCAAAACACTGTGAAAGTACACGAACCTTTAATCTTTCCACTTCCCTATCCCGGTCGGCGCCGCCCCCACCGCTGCGATTTCTTTTCCGACCATTTCGAAAAAATGATGCCTGTACAACCTCATAGTTCACCTCAGAATCAGGATTCTCCCTGTATCTCTGCGAGAGCTCCCGCGGGGGCGAGAAGCTAAGGGTGCCGCCGCCTGCATCTACGCCCGAAACCCTCGCGCCGAGCCAGGAACAAGAGACTGGAGGCTGAAAAGGATCCGTCTCCGATTCCAACCGGATGCGACTAGGTTCGGGTTCGACGGCATCGGCCTGTGGTCTAGACGAAGGGTGGATGTCGGCGTTGGGAGGAGTACGGGGAGAGAGTACAGACTCCGGCGGTAGGTTCCTTGATGAGAGGGCTTCGAGCTCGACGCGGATCGCTTCATCAAGAAAGTTCTCGTCCCATTCATCGATCCCGTCGAGGCTCATCGCTCAGCGAGAAAGAGAGCGCTCAATCGGCGAAAGGAAACAAGTCGGGAACCGCGGCGTGGAGACGAGAAGGGCAGCGCTTTAAACTATACCGTGGCACGAGGCTCACACGTGAGACACGAGAAGGCTTGGAGTAAAAATACCAACAGCTATTCATCGACAGGAAACTTTAACACCTTTTTCAAATTCTTGATATAATTTATTTTTAATATCAATTTTTTTAAAAAAAAAGTGGCTTAGATTGTTCTTTTTTTTTATTTTTCAAATACTGGAAAAAAAAACTTGTAAACAACATAATCCAAATGCTTCAAATTAGCACTTAAGGTAAGACAAGCAAGTTCACATACGAAAGAGGAGGGGAAGATGTCACTGAAACTCTTCGACGTAGAATCAGAAGAGTATCAGTGCATCCTTCTCCGCGAATGATCAGCACCACCGGCACCGGAGGCGGTCGCCAGGGTTGATGGGTTCCTTGCTCTTCGTCTAACTCTGTTAGACGGCATTGCTGCACTGGGCCCTGGAGAAGGACTAGCAGTTGTAGTGCCTCCGAGTGATGCAGCAATGGCATTTGAAGGCGCGGCACTATCAGAAGACGATAGTGATCCTGTAAGTTCCTCTGGGAAGACTAAGATCGGAAGCAGTGGGTGGGTCGACGATGCATCCACACGCAAGACAACTTCTGCAGAATTAGACCTGCTCCCCTCTTCCTCGTGCAAATTTCGCACTGGCCACCGCCTCCTAACCACGGTACGCGCAGCACCAGACCTTCCCTGTCTTCTTGATGGCCTACTTCCATCTGCTCTAGGCCCATCGTGTGTCTCCTCATCCATGTTATTCCTCCATGAATTTGTGATTCCTTCTTCCAGTCTTTCTCGCGACTGCAATCTCAAATTCTCAACTCTATTAGCCGGGGGCCGAGGAGGGATTTTCACATCCAATTCCCCAACGCCTCGATGCTTACCATCTTCACCGCCACGACCGTAGATAGGGGTGACATTAACTTCGAGCACCTGACCTTTGCAGACAGGGCATTCGGAATTCACAGAATGAGCATGAAGCCACTGGTACAAGCAAGACCAACAATACAGGTGGCCGCACGGAGTAACCACCGGAGCCTTGGCGAGTTCATAGCAAATGTTGCACTCAAAATTAGCCACGGCAATGTCTTCATTTTTCTTCTCCAGATCCTCCCCACCCTCGGTGTCGGCCACCTTCTTAGCTATCTCCATTGCTCTCTGGGACTGCATGATATCATGCATTAACCTTTCTGGGCTGGTCAAGGAATGGGCATCAGGATTGATCCTCTGGACGTCGGTGGTTGATCTGCGAGTTTGCAACAACTCTATCAGCAACTGGAAACGACGCTCAGGGTGTTCCCGGAGCTCCTGATGCAGAGAGAGGGAATTACTCTGAGCAGTCAGCTCATTCAGGCGAATACCGGCAGAGACTGATTCGACTTGACCGTGTCCAGATCTGGGGAAGGGTTGAGGAGGCGGCGGTGAACTGGAATTTTGGGAATCACAGTCACGCGGCCAAGGCCGAGCAACGAGTTCACGAAGAGGAACCAGCCGCAATGTCTCTCGGGCCAACGGTTCGTGGGCATGAAGATTAAGTACAGTCGAGGGTTCATCAAGCGGCTGCTGAGATGAAGAGTGCAGATTGTAGATAGCTGCGGGAGCGACGGCGGGGAGAGGATCGGCCGGCAGTGTGTCCGGAGTCGACAACGCGTTTGATGGCGAGTAGAACGCAGAGGCGTGGGAGAAGAGCGACAACCGCGAGCGAAGAGAGTTGACGGCGGTGAGGTCGGAGCCAAGCTCGCGGCTTTCGGATCTTGGTAGGGAAGGAAGACTGAGATAGAGATTCCGATCCATCCAACCGCCGCTATCGCTCCGCTCGTCAGCCATGTTCTGCCCAATCCTTAACCTTGAACAAAGGCGAAAACCCTAATTAGAATCAAGCGGCACCTCCAAGACCAGATTTTCGGCTCTCGATCACAGAGAACTCGCTTCGCACGTCAGCCATGCGCGAGCCAATCTCTAACCTTTGTCAAAGATCCTCCCGCTCAAACAGGGCGAGAAAACCCTAATTTTTTTTTTCCAGAAGGCGCCTCCAAGATGGGATCTTTAGCCCTCGATCACGGAGAACTATTCCGCGGCATCAATCCGGCAGCATGATCCGGCAACGAAAAGCTGATCCGATCTGTGTTTGCACCGATCCGAAGCTGGACCAATGAAAGGGATCGAAGAAGAAGAGGAGGAGGAGTTGGAAGAACGGGAGGATCGTACCTTGAGGAGGGGAACCAGGAGCGGGCGAGGGCGAGAGAACGGCCACCGCGAGGAAGAATGGCGGAGAGTGAGAGGAGCAATCGCGTTGGTGGCATACTGGTGCTTTCATCCTACGGCCGAGATCATCTGCATTTCCCGAGGATACGATACGATCTGCTCGCAAATCTACTTCCAAATAAAAAGCGGAGAGTATATAGTCATGTAGATTGACCTTCTAAATTTATATTAAAACTTCATTCATTCACTAATCACTATTATGTTTCAAAAGCGAGTTTACATTCTCTGGGTCTACATTTCTTTCTGTGCATCAATTTATCATCTACAGAAAAATGTTTGCAACAGCTTTAAGCCATCCGCATTTTGAATAGAAAAAAAAAAAAGCATAGAAAATAGTAAATCAAATTAGTTTACTAAATCTTGTTGACCAGAAGGAAGAAGTTAACAATGTAGATCAAAAGACAGCAATGGAAGGGAGGAAATGTTAACGCACCACAATCGACATAGATGTTTACTACGAGGAAATAAACATGAAAGGAAACTTGATAAATAATTTCAAATGTCCAAAGGTAAGCAAACAAACACATTTCATAACTCGTAAGTTGAGACTTCTCAGTTAGATAGTGCAAACTGAGGTAAAATGAGCATATTGCAAACACAGATATAACACTAGTGTCTCAGCATCAGAATGTTGCTCATGGCCATAAATTTTTACAGCTAGGTAGTGTTCTCAGTCAGATAGTGCAGAGGTAAAACGTGCATATGGTAAACAAAGATAACACTAATGTATAAGCAGTAGCATGCTTTCTCATCTTATGTTATGTGAATCAAATGTTTCATTGTATCCGGGAAAAGTCAGCCCCTTCCCAACACAGACATTTAGAGTTACTGTCTAGGCACAATCGACACAGAAGAAAAATGTACTTTATATAACAAATAAAACAGGCTGAGCATTTCTCACAAAGCATATTCAATGTGATTAGAATCCTTCATCTTAAACAAAAGGATAGCCAGGGTTGAATTTCCATGCCTAACTATTAGAAGTATCGCTGAAGAAACATAAATAGTTATCCACAGTATTCCAGAATAATAGAATCATCACTGACAAATACAGACAGTGAAAAAATGTATAGACAAGGTTCACATTGGGAGGTGGAATGGCATTTGCAAGCATTAAAATAAACTCATATATTCAATGTTATACATCTGGCTACTGGTATCAAATTTGCAACAAGCATAAAACATTCACTTGACAAACATGAGTTTTAGCATCTGACAGAATAAACCCACATGCCTATTTAGGATGCCTTAGATTCAGTAGCTAAAGCATACAAGAGAATTTGGAGAGTAGTTAAACAAGCACAAAGTTTCACACATGTGACCATTTTATTGTTAAGGTCCATTAAATGCGAAGGAACAAAAAAAAAAACAGGAACTAGATGTTTCTTAAATTAGGTTTCCATTATAAGCAGCAGTGATCACTACAAAATAGGCATATTCTGCTAGTTCAATAGGTGCAACTTTTCAGCCCGATATTATCATGCAGTGTTAAAAAAGACCACAAAGGGCAGCACAAGTGTTTAAGATCAATAAGCCAGATTTTTAAAAGGGCACCAATTGATTGAGTAGAGACTTAATCAATGTGATCTTCTGCTACTTGACTGTTTGGAAACATTGCATCCCTTCGCTTGGGAAAACCTGCAGGCTCGACATTCTGGCCTCTAAATTTCAGGTCCCCTGGTGTTCTAAAACCAGGATCTGCAGAACCAGACCTAAATGGTAGTCCTGACCCTCCAGTGTAACGAGGTGGAGACGCATACCTTCTGGCTGGAGCTCTTAGAGCCCCGCCCCGTAATTCTCTAAGATCAGTTCTCACACCCTCCGCATAAGCCCTATCAGTGGCAGTGGAATTCAAAAGGCTACTTGAAGCAGCAGCTGATGAGTTGAAAGAATCCTCTGGTACCCAACCCAAGGAATCCTTTTTCTTCACATAGAACTGCCATATAGCAATTAAAAATAACAGGAACAGAAGAGCAGGACCACTCCACACCACAGCATTATTTTCCACTCTGAAAACTGGAAAGTTGGAGTTATAAATCCCAATATAACCACTGCCAAGCCCTAAGACCACTAGCTTTTCCCGATCCGCGGCAATCAAAGGTTTTTCATTCGATGTACCACCTGCAACGGCTTCTGAATTCAAAAACAAAGATTTGATATCCTGGATGGCTGCAGAGAACAGAAACCGAGGTGCTCCAACCCTCCCATAGAATTGTGAAGAGATGTTATACACAAACACCTTGTCATAGCTCGCTACAAGAAGATAACCTTTTATGGTTTGGATCCCTACGGGACCATCAATTTCTGACTTCCTGACAGACCGAACCCAGCATTTGAGGTTCGTCAGATCTCCAAGAAGCACAACATGGATCAGGTCACCACTGGCAGTGAAACCATATGCCTTTAGCCGCTCCGATGAATCAAAGGAGTAAGCTTTTGCAACTGAGCCATTAAGCCCCTCGCACAAGGTCTCCCTCACCACCATGGTCCTCAGGTCCAGCGAAGCCGCACCGGTCTCAGTCAAGAATAGAAGCCGCTGCCTCATAATAGCCAAGGGCTTGCTTGAAGCAATGGCAGTGCCAAAAAGGGTGCCATTTTCAGTGAAAACCCTGATACGTCCACCATCATCAGATGCAATGACGTATCTAACACTCCCTACCTGATGGACCTCGAGGCCAGAGACTGGCGGTGAGTCCACCTCCCGGGAACCACGGATGAAAGTTTTCGAGCTACTAACCGAGAGAGAAAGCCAATCCTCGCCGTTGGCAGAAGTCTCATAGAGGCGGTGTGCAGTAACAGAACCGTCCTCGTGGCCGGAGAAGAGGAGGCTTTCATTCCGGCGGGAAGAGAGGTACGAGAGCATGGATGTGACGGGAGAGTCGGAGAGGGACGGGAGCTCGGTTAGGACGTCTCCAGCAGAGGAGAACAAGTAGACCCGGCCGTAAGAATCGCCGACAGCGAAATACTTACTGTGGCCATCTACCTCCTCGTACGGGAGGACGGTTGCGACCACGGGGGAGGCCTCCATCCGTGCTGCCGCGGTAAAGTGGAACCTCTCCGACCAGGATGTCTTATGCTTCGTCACAGAGACCCCAGGAGAGCGGTCACCTGTCCCAGCCGAGTCCGCCTGTTGATGTGGCGGAAGCACAGGGGTAACGGTCTCCGGATCCAACGGTAGGACGACGGAAGTGGAGGCGGCGACGGAGTGGTCGGATCCCGAGGAGATGGAAGCCTGAAGCGAAGCGACGGTCTCGGAGAGGGACTCAATCAACGCTTCGAGACGGCGGAGCTGAGCATCCTGGCGGTCAAGGAGGTCAGCGGGCTCAGCTGAGGCGTCGTCGGAAGCGGCAAGCGGGAGAGATAGAATGAGGGGGAAGAGGAGGAAGGCAGCCGCAGCCATAAAAGGGCGCGGCACCGCTCTGCTCCGATTCAGATCCCGTCGGCCGGCGGCGGATTGAGGCGAAAAAGCAAAGATCGGAGAGAAGGATTAGGGTTTGGGCATGGGCGGCAGAGACGGAAGGAGGAAGGCTCTCACGTGATATCGTAGAGATTAGAGAAGTAGAAAACAGGCGGCGGCTACTGGGAAGGGATCGGCTACTGGGCGTGCAACAAGTCGACGCCGTAGACTTCGTCTCGAAGGACGAAACGTGGTGGATTACAAGACCTGCGACGCGATAAGTATTGACTATTGACTAACGATCCAATGATCCATTGACTCTGTCCGGAGAAGAGCACTTCTTTTCCTTTTTCTTTTATTTCTTTATCTTCTTTTGTTTTTTAGGTGAAAATTATTTTGTGCGTGGATTTTTTACCCCTTATTTTATTATCATCAAAAACAACTCATTCTAATAAATATTTTTAAAAACTATTTTATATTTCGAAAACACATTTACTAGAAATTTTAATGGAGCTCAAAAATTACCAAATTATTATAGTAATTATAGTTAAAACTACTCAAATATAATTAAAATTATATCTTAAAAATATCCCTAGATCCCGCCGTAGAGATGGCAATGGATCATATTTAAGTCGAATTTTATATCATCCATCCTCGTACCATCAGGTATAGGATATCCGATAGGTATATAGGATATTCGATGGGTATACATATACCTATAAATATTTAAAAGATCGGATATCTTTCTTTTATATTTATAATTTGAATTCTATGATAAAAATTTAAATTTTTATATTCATTTAACCTACCTAAATTAAGTTGGTAAAGTAATCTTCTTTAAAAACTTAATATTCTTCTACCACTTTTTTATTTCTCCATCGTTTACTAGTATCATATTGCGTTCATTTTTAATACATTTTATTTAACTAAGATCTCTTATTTCTTTTTCTCACTTTAGTTATTCTCTTTTTCCCTTTCTTTTACATCCAATTTTTGATATAATCGTTCAAAAGTTTTATTTT